>CM067363.1:50179101-50229976 GCA_034401795.1 Chaetoderma sp. LZ-2023a | reverse complement strand
GACACGACGATGTTGGGAGGAGAGGGGGGAGAGAGAGAGAGAGAGAGAGAGAGTACCTAAAGAACAGCGCAAGGGAAATGGTCGCAATGTCCTACGAAGAGCACCGTACAAGCTTGGGACAGCTTGGGAAAGAGGGGGAGGGAGGGAAGGGAAGGGGATGGGGTTGGGACGGAAGGGCAGGAGGTGGTGGGGGGAGGAGAGAGAGGGGGAAGGGAAGAAGGAGGGAGGGAAGGGGATGGGGAGGGGAGAGTATGGCAGGGGGGAGGAGAGGAGAGGAGAGAGAGAGAGAGAGAGAGAGGGAGGGGGAAGGGTGGGGGAGAGAGAGAGGGAGGGAATGGTAGGGGAGGGCAGAGGGGAGGGGAGGGGAGGGGAGGAGAGGAGAGGAGAGAGAGAGCGAGCGAGAGAGAGAGAGAGAGGGAGGGGAAGGGGGGAGAGGGAGGGAGGGCAGAGGGGGAGGGAGGGCAGAGGGGGAGGGGAGGGGAGGGGAGGAGAGGAGAGGAGAGGAGAGGAGAGGAGAGGAGAGAGAGAGAGAGAGAGCGAGAGAAAGAGAGAGAGGGAAGGGAGGGGGAAGGGAGGGAGGGAATGGGAGGGGAGGGCAGAGGGGAGGGGAGTGGAGGGGGGGGGAGGGGAGGGAAGGAGAGAGAGAGCGAGAGAGAGGGGGGAAGGGGGAGGGAGGGAATGGGAGGGGAGGGCAGAGGGGAGGGGAGGGGAGGGGAGGGGGGGGGGGAGTGGAGAGGAGAGGAGAGAAGAGAGAGAGAGAGAGAGAGAGTACCTAAAGAACAGCGCAAGGGAAATGGTCGCAATGTCCTACGAAGAGCACCGTACCAGCTTGGGACAGCTTGAAAAGAATCCGAGCTTGACACCAACAACAACTCAGAAGGACGGGAGGCATTCAAATATGCAATCTACTCAACAGCAACGGGGAAAGTGAATGGTATCAGATTTCGACTATTCTGCCAAAGGCGGCAGAGAAATAGAAAGCTACCCCTTAACTCCGATAACTTACAGGAACAGAGACGCTTGTAAACTACCAGGCCCAGGAGGAAGACCCTAGCGCCTCTATAGAATCAACCACCAGCAGCCGGGCATGGCTGGAAAGTTAAAGATGATGACACGATGCAGTGCCCATAACCAAAGATCCAGTACTACGGAGTCATCCGGATCTAACAGTCCGTTACTGCAAGAAGTCAACATGTCGTCGACCTGAATTTGCCTTTAGAACCAACAAAGTGCTGTGCGCCGCTTCTGAGAGAGAGAGAGAGAGAGAGAGAGAGAGAGAGAGAGAGAGAGAGGGGGGGAGGGAGGGAGAGGGGGAGAGAGAGAGAGGGGGAGGGGGGGGAAGAGGGGAGGGAAGGGGATGGGGATCGGACGGAAGGGCAGGAGGTGGTGGGGGGGGAGGAGAGAGAGAGGAGGGGGAAGGGAAGAAAGGAGGGGATGGAAGGGGATGGGGAGGGGAGAGGATGGCAGGGGGGAGGAGAGGAGAGGAGAGAGAGAGAGAGAGAATAAGGGTGCCGAGATGCAGGAAAAGAGAACTAAAAAGGCAATGGTGAATAGATCGATCAGTCAGTCATCCAGCCGGTCGGTCGGGCAGGCAGGCAGGCGGGCAGGCAGACGGCTGATTGGTCGGGTAGTCGGGCTGATCAGACAGTCAGCCAGACCAGTCAGTTGGTCGCCAGCCAGCCAGCCAGCCAGCCAGCCGGACGGACGGACAGACCGACGGACGGGCGGGCCAGCGGGTGGGTGGGCAGGCAGCAGGCGAGCGGGCGGGCGGGCGGGCAGGCAGGCATATTCAACAAAATGTTTATTAAGTTATAAATGCAGTGAATTCATATATTCATACACTTTTCTGACGGACTTTTCGATTTTCTTGACGGAGATACGGCATTTTGATTTTGACGTCAGCTAACATGTGACGTATTTGACTATGATGGCCAATACTTAACCTCTGGGCCTCTATTGCTTAGAACAACACGATCTACCCGCAGCTGTTGAGATATAAATATTTTAGAATACATCCCATTGTGTCCTCAAGCTCTGGTTATTTCTAAAGCAATTTCACTGAAAATTGTTGCTCTATGAGACAGCAGCAACTTTCAGTCAGTTTGTGTTCACATTATTCATCAGCACTTGGAAAAATACCATGATAACGCAGATTACTGGGCTGGTACTGGACCAATGGCGGGTCGTATTGTCCCAATATTGGCCTGGTAACTAGCGTTGTCAGAATAGCTTCTGGGATAAGAGGTTCAATAGGAATCAACGACGTACAAAGCTACCTCGCGCAAATATCGAACCACCTACATTCAACAATTAATCAGCCCAGATTCCACCATCCCGCCCCTCCCTCCACCCACCCCACCCCCTCCACCAACACACACCTATTGTCAGAGGACACAATATGTCACTTCAAACCCAGGCCTATCCAGGTCTAGCTGGGCCCCGTAAACATATCAATAAAATTACTATATAGACAGGGCGTTCATTTCTTGGATAATAGGCAATAACGATTCCCGTGTTTGCTGACATCCATGTTAACGTTTTCCTAGTTAGTTCTACATGAAAAAATAGACTTTAGTGTAGCTAAAATGGACGCCCTTTAGATATTTTGTAAACAATTTGACTGAAAGTCTGAGGTTCCTCTGTCAGCAACAACTTACAGTCAAATAGTTTTTAAAATATTCATCAGCATCGTAGCTATAGGGCATACTAAAAGTCGTCTGCAGCGCAGGAGATGCTGGGTTAAAGAAAGACAGACATTGTCAGGTCGTATTGTTCTCTTGGCTTAGAGCCGATCGAGAATGCATCTGTCAGCATTTGAGCAACTTATAGATTTCATGCCATCCATCTTTGTTATAAGGTGCTTTTTAGAGTAGCTCGAATTTAAAAGCGATTGAGTTTCTGAGTCGACTATCTGTGTTAATTAGAGATACACCGCAGTGCTCGTGTCAGGAACAATAACCCGTTATTGTTTGTATCTTGTTTTATGACGTATGACGAGTTCACTGACTTTAGGTTCGTAAGCAAATGTGTATCATAGGAGTTAGCCGTAGGCAGATAACTAATGACTAAATTATTTAACCCTTGAACTGACAACGTTGCAATTCGAGGATGACTATGCAGGAAAGATGCTTAATATTTTGAAATTAATTTGACTGGAGTCAGTTGTTAAAGGCAGCAACAGTTCCAAGTCAAAGTATTTTCAAAATATATACAACATAATATTCTTAATGTATGTATATGATTACTGTATTCTGCGTCTGTGGTAGTTGAATCTTCGTCTTCGCTTTTTACCACTGTGTCTTGTCCTCAGCCAAAATCTTTAGCTTCCTCAATGGTCATTCTTGATCTGAGTGTGCAGTCCTGTCTTCTTGAGGTCACTTCGCAGCACGCTTAAAAGATTTAGGACATCCACTCCAGTCCTCAGATTTGCTAGTTCCATGTAGGGCGAATTCCAAGGCTCTCGGTGCTGCTGTACCTTCTGACATCCTTAGTACTTGGCCAGACAGTGGCCATCTTTGCTGTGCGACTTCTACGTAAAGGAGCGATGTATTACACATCTTGTATAGTACTCCGTTGGAAATTATGATTTACGGCCATCGTTGTCCAGCGATGGCGTGGATGTGTATGCGGTGGCAAGCTTCAAGTTTGTCTAGATATATCTCTAGAGCTGCCCAACTGTTAGTTATACAGCATCAAGAACACGCAGATTACATTGTTCAACCGTAGTATTTCTGTCAAGGACATGTTTGATCTACGAATCCGCACCTTACAGAATCGCTGGAAAGCTATGTTTCCCATGATGCAGCGTACATAAATGACAGCCCTCCATGGTTCGCAGGTACGAAGTGGATTGTTATTGTCTTTAGCTTTATGTTTTGTAAATAAGTATATGTTGGGGAACTCTGTGTTGGTTTCATTCATAAAGAGATTCTCAATTTTCAGTTTGCTCGCAGCTATTGGTTGAAGTTCGCCAAGCCGTTTCTTCTCATCTATGAAGTCCACATCGTCGGCATATTCCATCTCTAGTGGCATACCCAGTATGGGCACTGGGGAATTTGGTCGTGTGGAACATTCACGCACAGATTTCAATGCTTCAGTAAGGTATAAGCTGAAAAGCACAAGGAATAGACCATCTCCCTATGGGGAGCCAATTATTCTCTCAAACTCTGCAGACATCACTGTCTTGACTCGTACTCTCAGCTTCGTGTCTGCAAGTAGTAGTCTCACAAGTCGCAGCTCATCTTCATTGCAACTGGTCTGATGTAGTACATCAAAGATCTTTGAGTGCATAATTATGGCAAAGACTATGATATGTGAATGCGCATTGTGTGGAACTCTCTGTGTTTGGGCATACGTTGAGCCCATACATTGTCTGCACAGCTACATCCACGTTTACAGCCACTCTGACAGGATCCAGTAAAGTTATCGATTTTGTCTCATATGCAGCACAGGGTAACGCTGGAAAGGAGTTTCCGCATGCGGTTGAGGAGTACACTGGGCCACAGATTGGGTGACTTCTTACGTTTTGGTAACGTGATAAGGATGCCTTGGACTATAATAGTGATGGGAAGATGGTGCGTAAAGGCTGAATTGATTAGGTGCGTGGTCGGTTTTGAGATAAAGTCACTTGCATATTTGAATTTTCCATTGCTCATGGCACCAAATCAGTATGCACGTCCATCTTCCAGACAATTATTGCCTCAACCTCTGCTTTCCCAATTGGTATTAGTAATGGCCTGGCGTCACCTGTAATCGGACACAAGGGTTCATCATCGTGGTCACTCAACTGTTCCTTGAACCATTCTCGAATTGCGTAGGCTTTACCTGGTCAGTCCCGATAAAATGGCATTCAAATTGTGTACAATGAGTGGTGAGGAGTAGTCAGCAACTCTCAGGGCTCTGGCTCCCAGAAACATTTTGTGACAGTCGTTCGTGGCAGTGATTCTGATACCATAATGAATTTGTTGTTTCGTTTCTGTAAGGGTTAAAGATAGAAGATTCTTCATCTGCTGGCGAATGAGAGAGTACCATTCTGCGACTAAAGTATCGCACATCATAATCAAAATACATCACTTGATGGCTGACGTCATAATCACATAACGTAGATCCATCATGAAAGTTGCAAAGATTCGAGTTTAAGCGTCTGAATGGAGGAATCCAGTTTTAGCTAAGACCGGCCATCTCTAGCCGGTCCACCCACGCTGTTACCGTGCTAGGATCGATCGATCCCTGAACTCACTGACTATCAATTTCCAGAAAACTAGGTAAGCTGTTGAATATTTTGATACTAAGAATATGGCAGCAACAGCGCCCAGTAAAATTAGTTTTAAAATATTCAACAGCATCTTTATTAAATAGTTAAGACATCCAATTCGTCCAACAACGCTTCCTTCATCAATTAAGCGTTCGTGACTAACTTATCCACGCCACCCATGACGTCATTGAGTGTGACCACTTCATTCATGACGTCATTGATTATGACGTCATCTCACACGTTACAAAGTTGATTATGACGTCATGTGATTGATGGATAAACTGTAAAGTTCCATTGTATGGCTTTGGTAAATTTACAATTTGATAAAGATTCTGTTGGATATTTGAAACTATAGTTTGGCAGTTATGACGAACATAGCCTGCCGTGCGAAAAAAATATATATACATGCATACAATATACAATATTAAAATACAGTCTAGTCTGAGTATGTTGTAGTAGTAGTAGTAGTAGTAGTAGTAGTAGTAGTAGTAGTAGTAGTAGTAGTAGTAGTAGTAGTAGTAGTAGTAGTAGTAGTAGTGGTGGTGGTGGTGGTGGTGGTGGTGGTGGTGGTGGTAATGGTAGTAGTAGTAGTAGTAGTAGTAGTAGTAGTAGTAGTAGTAGTAGTAGTAGTAGTAGTAGTAGTAGTAGTAGTAGTAGTAGTAGTAGTTGTGGTGGTGGTGGTGGTAATGGTAGTAGTAGTAGTAGTAGTAGTAGTAGTAGTAGTAGTAGTAGTAGTAGTAGTAGTGGTGGTGGTGGTGGTAGTAGTAGTAGTAGTAGTAGTAGTAGTAGTAGTAGTAGTAGTAGTAGTAGTAGTAGTAGTAGTAGTAGTAGTAGTAGTAGTAGTAGTAGTATATGGGTGAAAGAAATAATTATGCTATGTTTTGTTATATATCCAGGTATTGTTCTACCCACCAAGCGTATTGATGCCAATACCTAGATGAGGACAAAATAGGCATCGAGGAAGCTGTGGCAGCCAAGAATTCATTAATCTGATACCGAATGATGCTGATTGTCAATAGGCCATTGCCCTTCAGAATACACCACGTATCGTAACTAAAATGGTTATTCGTAAAATTACAGGATCCAAATGAATTTCTCCGACATATCACACTTGCGAATTTAGACCTATGATTATAGTGTGGAATACAGTGACAAAATATCTTCGTATTGAAGTAACGACATTACCAAGACGCCATTGTAAAGTTGGAGTATAGGAGCGTCACCTTGCTGTGGATAAAAAACCCGCTTTGTTGTGGGTCTAGAGCGGGTCAATGCTTAGATAGAATTGCTATATGAAATCTGTTGCAACCTATGATATGATTATCTTACTTAGACATTGCCTCAAGATAGATATAGCAAATATCATATATGCAATGAAATATGGGACTCGTTAAGTATTTCAAGATGATAACAACGCGTTTTGTTTTTTAGGGATTTGTTACTTTAGAACTTGTCATAGCGTGAGCCGAATGACTGATTTCCTTCTCATGAACTCGTTTACAAGCGTTCGAGATGTCGAATAATAAATTAGTGAAAGAACTTCAACTTGCAATGGACAATTGCGATTGTCAGCGCGTATGGGAATTATTAGATGCAAACATAGAGTTACTTGATTATCAAAGTGTCTCCCATGACAGACAAACTGTCCTGATGCGATTGTGTCATAATGCGTCGCTTAGCGACGGAGATGTGTTGGAGTGTGTAACCTTGGCGACTAAACATGGCTTCCGGTTGTCGATACAAGACAATGCTGGTCGGGATTTATTAATGCACGCGTGCATCGCAGAACGAAGTGAAGTTGTGCGATACTTAATGGCATATGAAGGAATAGACATCGCAGCACATGATAAAAGTGGCAATAGCGCTTTGATTTACGCGATACGATCGACAAACACCGGCCTGGTTGACGCACTTGTAGGGGATGACAAGTTCCCAGTCGAGCTCCTTCAAGCAAGGAACACGCATGGTAAGTTTTAATGGAGGGATACGATCGGAAACTCAATTATCTCGCATCACAAATACGCCACTTCTTAGATGACGTTACACTCAAAATGATATAGGTCCGCCACAAAAGTTACAATGGTCAGTCGCGAAACTCTCTTTGATGAATTAAACATTCTGTTGAATATTTTGAAATTAATTTGACCGGAAGCTGTTACGGCAATATAATAATAATAATAATAATAGTACATTTTTAGAGCGCTTAATCCATGCAACTGCATGCTCTAAGCGCTAACGCGCGTAAGTATTCTATGGATATGCTATTTGAAATAAATAGAATTTAAGATTGGATTTAAAGATTTCTAAAGTTGATGAGTTTCTAATTTCATTTGGTAAGTTATTCCATTCGGTAGCTGCAGTGAAAGAGAAAGTTTTATGGCCATATGTTTTAGACAATATATGCAGCAACAGCACAACAAATGTAGGCCTACCGAGTAAAATTAGTTTTAACATATTCAACAGCTTAGTTGTAAAGTTAGTTTAAAATTACGATTCTAAGAAGTCGATACTCAAAGTATTAAAGGATAACTAACCTCATCTCATGATATCTTTACAGATGATCTAATAGACCACTCATAAACTATGCATGAAATTTTAAGCTTTATATCATCCCGTCAAAGAAAGATAGTCAAGCTTTAGTGGCCAAATGTTGTTACATTTCTACAACTTATGATAGCTGTTCTGATTTAACTTTCAACCAATCAGAGAAAACCTAGCGTGTCTGCCTCAGTATATACGCACAATCATAGAGGTGTCATCTATAGCTTGACAATGCGTTATGAAAGCAACCGTACAGTTAAGCTGTTGAATATTTTGAAACTAATTTGACTGGAAGTTGTTGCTGCCTTTCAAAATATTCAACAAGATGAGTATTACATAATAAAAAATGTAGTACATTGGCACTTACATGACATCACACACTATCGCTAGACGAGACAAAATGGTAGAGATCACTGTTCAACATTTGCTCGATATTACAATGCAGATAACTGCGATACGGATAAGGGAATGTGACCGGATATGAATGATATGGAATCTATAAACCATATTCTATCATTGAAATACAACATTGGAGATTTAGATTGGTGTCCCTTTAAAGTAGTCGATTTAAACGCACACACTATGTTGGCGAAGCTGATGAAATGAAATGAAATGAAATGAAATTTACACCCCAAACCACGTTCCATGATATATGGGGGATACATACTTAGTACTAGTAGTTACATGGAGTAGTAGCTAGTATACATTATATCTACAATTTTTCTTGTCGAATACAATATATACAAATAGATGTTTCGATATTATTGTTGTTGTTGTTGTTGTTTGTTTGTTTGTTGTTGTCGTCATCGTTGCTGTTGCCGTTGTTTTTCAATATACATACGTGTAGTAGAAGTAGTAGTAGTAGTAGTAGTAGTAGTAGTAGTAGTATTAGTAGTAGTAGTAGTAGTAGTAGTAGTAGTAGTAGTTGTTGTTGTTGTTGTTGTTGTTGTTGTTGTTGTAGATGTTGTTATTGTTGATCTTGTTCGTGTTATTGGTGTTCTTGTTGTTGGTGTTCTTGTTGGTGGTGTTCTTGTTGTTGGTGTTCTTGTTGGTGGTGTTCTTGTTGGTGTTGCTCATGTTGTTGGTATTCATTTCGTAGTCGTCGTGGTCAATATTTTGTATCGTTGATGTTGTTATTATTGGTGTTGCTGCTATCGTCGCCGTCTTCGCCATCGGCGTCGTCTTCGTCGTCATTGTCGCTTACTATCATTGCTGTTCCTAGTCTAAGCTACTGTTGTCATTCTCTTTGTCTTCGTAGTCGCTAACATTTAGTTTTGGTGTTGTGGTCTGTCATCGTCGCCATTGTACATTTTAGTTCGTTGTCTTCCTACGAGCAGGGAATTGATGTGTAATCACCTTGATAAATCTAGATAGTTTTACTAGCAATTTTATGTTCTGCGTAGAGAAAAGCTTATGGAACTTATAGTAGTTTGGATGTGCGTAGCTTGATTTAGGCAAGATGTCTGCTCTTTCTTTTTTTAAATAATCGCAGGTGAATAAGTAATGATATTCATCTCGGATTTCATTCTGTTGGCATAATTTACAGATTCTTTGTTATCCTGTCCCAACGCCCTGTTTCGATAGGTAAGTGATGGTTTGTTGTTCGGAAATCGGTAAGCGTAATTATCTGGTAATCGGTTAGATGGAGTAGATAAGATTCTACTTCGAACTGTGTTTTGAATGCGTGATATGTTTTCCCCTTCCACGAGTTTGACATTTGTCCTTCCCATCCTTGAATATATTGCTCCTTGAGAACTTGTTTGATGTTTTTTGTCGTCATGTTTATATTTTGTGCAGTTTGATGTGCCCAGAGATAGCTATACCCAGTGTCATCTAAAATATTTTTGAGTTTAATTAACCACCTATATTGAGTTCCATTTTGTGAGTAATCTGCGAACATATATCTATAAAGTGTTGTTGACAGCCTTGTTTCTTTTCCACTCAGAGGTTTTTGCCAATATTTTATTATGCGATGGTTAACCTGTATAGACATTGATAGCTCGCCAGTTTCACCTAGCAACTTATACTTTGGTGTACTACGCTTAGCTTAATATATCTTTAAATATGTCTTTAAAAAATCAGTTTTTACCTGGTCCAGTTGATCGCAGCATTCAATTCCAACTACTTCAGAGCCATATGGAAGGATCGGTTCTACTAATTGGTGAAACAATTTTAGTTGGCAGTCAATGGGTATCTCTACTCTGCGAGCATTTTTGAGTAGGGAATATACCGCTTTGCGTGATTGTTCACATATATGCTTGAGCGCTTTTGTAAACTTACCATTGATAGAAATAATAATTCCAAGGTGCTTATATTCATCGCATATGTCTATTTTATTTCCATTAATATAAAAATTTAATCTTTCATAGTAACGTTTAGTACTGACAAAAATCATTATTTTAGTTTTATCAAAATTTACTTTAAGCATTTTTCAAAATTCAGTTTGGTTATCGCTCATAAGGATTGTGTCATCAGCATATAGTAGTAACACAATTTTGAACAATACCTCTAGATCATTGTGTGCACAGTTGAGCTTGATTGGGTTCACGGCGTTACTCTCGAGATGGCTCTCCAGATTATTTAGATAGATAGAGAATAAAATTAGAGATATGTTTTCACCCTGCCTGACGCCGCAATTGCATATAAATGTTTCGGATAGTTCGCCGTTTACATCAACAATGGAAATGAATAAAAGCGCAGTATAATCTGTTCTTTCTCTTCTTGAATATTTCTATTAGTGAGGATAAAGTAAAGATTTGATCGGTTGTAGAGTAATCTTCTCGGAAACCTGCCTGATTTTCAGACAGACTTTAGTCTACCTCCAGAAATTTATCAATTCGGTTTGATATGATTGAGATAAAGAGCTTCCCCAGACCGCCTAGTAATGTGACTGGCCTGTAGTTTTTTGTTTCGTTGATGTCACCCTTTTTCTTATGTATTAGCACTATTATTCCTTCTGTCCAGGTATCTGGTATTTCACCACTGTTCAGGACTTTATTGAAGACGTGAATATAGATGTTGATCATTGTGCTTTTTGTCGCCTTTATATATTCGTTTGCAATACCATCTATGCCTGCGGCTTTATTGCTTTTCATGTTTTAATAGCATTATAGATCTTGTTTTCGTTGATTGTGATATCCAGATCTGGGCTTTCACCACTTGTTGTTGGAGGCTCAACTATATTCTCGTCGGCATTATCATCTTCATTTCTATTTACATTTTTTAAATATTCATACATGGTGTTTGTGTCTATTGGACATATATTGTTACTTTTCTGGTTAATTAAGTTCCAATATGTCTTTGGGTTCTTGCTACTCATTTCTCTCATTTTTATCCTAGTTTTCTGTTTATACTGGTTGTTTACTTTTATTATTGTTCGCTTATACGCTTTGCTCGCATCAATCATGATCTGTCTGTTCGCATCAGTTCTATTAAGTGTGTAATCTTTCCTAACTTTTCCTTAGATACAGGTGGGTGTGTATAACCAGACAGGGATCCATCTTTAGTCGACCATCAACCAGTATTAGTAGAGTAGATATAACCAAAAAAGATATCTTACCCTAAAACAAATTCCCGCACAAATTATTGTTGGTGTAGTGTAAAGACCACCTACCGGTAGACAATATATTAAAAATCTAGAATTATATCATCCGGCAAAAAGATTTTAGAGGTCAGTAAAGGTCATTTTAAAGTGTGGGTAACACCACTGGTATAACTTTGCATAGATCACACGTGTTTCAATATTTCAGAAGATACACGCCGATTCACTTAAAGCGTTCACAGGTAATAACAAAAACAACTTTTGTTCAATATCTGACAGCCTTAGTAGGGCAGATATGTGAAAAAGATGTTCCATTCTGGCAGAAAGCATGAAATTTAGCATATAGGTGGTTTAAGGTATCCTGATCATAATTAGATGCGGTGCCACGTGATTCTACCAAGGGAACCCATTCAAAATGGCGGATTCAAAATGGCCGCCTTCCCAGCGGGAAATTCGCGTTACTCAAGCTCTAGACGGAGTAGAGAGATGGAATTAATGTCAAATTAAGGGTTTCATAGGTCAATCGTTATAATTCTACTCACTACAATACTCTAAATATGTAAATATCAATCCTTCCATAGCGACCACCTGTGTTTGATGTCAAAAGACGGTGGCTCTTTAAGATGTGTTATCTAAAAGATCCATCTCTTGAGAACAAAAGCAATATAGCATCTAGAAATAGTTTAAATTACTTGATTTCTTAATATCGAAACAAGTAATGGTCGTTATAGATACGTTCAATGATCCTATTAGAGTATGCAAGGCTATACATGATGCTGTTGATTGTTGAATTATAATTCACAGACGTCACACGCACTGTACGCCGCATGAGCACAACTGTGTACAAGGTAAGTTGGATTTATAGCATTTGCATCTGCCAGTGCAATTACCTTTGCAAGCACATTTCACGAGTTCCCGGCATGCCTTAGATGCGTCTGCATGCAAACTCCATTGCGGTGACCAAGTGTCTCCATCGCTGACCCAACCCCAGTCAGCTGGCGATGGCGATTTTGTATTTGCGTGGAGTGATTGGCCCCAAAGATGACCTGCCTGGAACGCAGCACGTTTGGTGTGTTGCAGCAGAGCTGCACTGGTCGGAGGAATGTTTTCCAGCTGCCTGTTGCCAAAAGCGAAAAGCCGTTTTCGTGCCTCATTAACCTTTGACAATGGTGATGTGCGTTTGTACAGTAGTACGACAAACCTCTCCAGCGTTTCCATGTCATTGTCACACAGAGACGCCGGGGCATCAGACAGTCTCCTAAATAGTGACTTGAATAGATATTAAGTCCTCCAAACTTCCCATGCTGTCTTCTTGCCAATCCCACAAAATGCAGACACAGTGTCACACCCAGAGAAAGCATGCATAAATAGCCGTCATTGTGACGCTTCTGCACCCAAAACTGTTGCAATGCCATGAGCTGATATATAGCGGAAGGGCTTCCCATGGCCAAATGCGACCCAGGGATCACACCCATGAAGAAAGTTGTATGGCTAGGACTACGACGTCTGTATCTGTAGCATGAATCATTATTGTTCGATAACCATGGTGATATGCATGGAAGGCGTGGAGCAACATTCTACCATCTGCTTCATCTTGCATGCATGGTGCGAGTTGTGAGACGTCAAGCTCTGGCCTTATCAGCACGTTTTCCTCACATGTTGTGACGAGTATCTTTCCTTCTGGTAGCTCGAATGACTCCAATGTATGTGCGAGAAAGGCGAAGAGGCCTGTTTTGTTTGCATCAACTCGTAGGAAAGTTTTCCAATTTTGAGGGAGTCTTGTACTCGTTGCAACACGAAGAGCTCCACAATGCCCCCGTAATTCTCTAGCGTGTGTCTTCAAGCTTCCCGCCTTATACACGTCCCATACAACATCCAATCTTTTAACCGTCTGTAGTTGTCTAGCAATGTGTGGGAGGAAGACGTGCTCTGCAAAATCTCCAAATGTGTTCACAACCACGTTTGATTTCTTGGGATCTAGATTATGCATCATAGCTGCTCCGTCAATGATCTTCACTTCAACCTCTGGATAATCAGCTGCACGAGCTACTAATGCTTCCAAACATCCCATCAGATCTGATTTGCTGCCGTGGCGCATTGCGTTGCTGTCAGCAAGTGATGAGGGAATGGATGATTCTCATGCTCAAAGAATGAATCACGGTCTCCGTCTCTGGATTGGCAGGAAATGTACAGTCTAGAGAATAACTGTACATCTCTCTTCATTGCAACAAGCTTCTTCTTGGTTCTGGTACTCTTCCTCTGTTTTGATTTGAACAAAGCCAAATTGTTCTTTTGGATTGGGTCATATACCGATTTTGATGATACAGATAGTCGATCTGCGACGAATGCGTTCTTCTGCTGTTCGGATCGCATTCACTACAGACTCGGACATAATGACTTTGGTATCTAGAGTCACTAAGTCAAAACTGTCATCTATATAAAATGGATTTCCCATTTCCTCGATTGCATCAATAAGACAAATTGTGTTTAAAGCAAACATTTTCTGCTTACTCGGAATCTGCTCATGGTGACAGTTATCATTGATATTTCTGTGTGTATGTTTCACTTCGTCCTCGCTGATAATCCTTCCTATTTCTGAGCCTGACACCATCCATCGTTTCAAAGCAGCTTCATTTTCTGTGATTCCGATAATTCCACCATCGCCCTTCAGAATAGCATTTTGCTGCTCGTGGATTTGATCATGTGCCAAGGCTGAGAACTTGAGAGCCGTTTTCTGAGTAACGAAGTTTCCTTCAACAAATTTCAGCAGCAACAGCGCCCAGTCAAATTAGTTTCAAAATATTCAACAGAATATACATTAAAAAGTAGACATGCAATTACTTTTACTGGAGAAAACGTGTAGACCAATTGTTTTGAGTAGCGAAAATTTGTTTCTAAAATGCTCCGCCGGGAACATGTGTGTACAAACGTTTAGCAATAATACTACTAATTTGCAAATGTTACTACAACAACGACGACGACGAGGACGACGACGACCACAACAACAATAACAACAACAACAACAACAACAACAACAACAACAACAATAATAATAATAATGTATTTTTTCAGCATGTTTAGAGTATTGTAATGGGCAAAATCATAACCAGTGACCCAAGAAACCCTTAATTTGACATCAATTCCAGCCCTCTACTTCATCTAGAACTTGAGTAATGCAGATTTTCCGCTGGGAAGGCGGCCATTTTGAATCCGCCATTTTGAATGGGTTCCCTTGGTAGAATCACGTGGCACCGCATCTAATTATATTCAGCATACCTCAAACCACCTATATGCCAAATTTCATGCGTTCTGCCAGAATAGAACATCTTACCTCAAATGTGTTACATATCCGCCCCACTACCTGCCTGCCAGCAACGCGCTGATCAATTCCCAACTCAAAATGTATCAACTGTATGGGACGTAAATCACGCTAATATATTTGCTGAGGCGGTTTTTATCCCCCTTCCAGCATAATTTCAATGAAAATTAGCCAAATTTGCGCGATTTTCAAATACCTCAATTTAGAAGTCTGTGTAATAAAAAAGACACACGTACGAGCGTATTCAGCAGCAAAAACTGTGATAGAACCGACTACAAATATCGCTTGTACTAAAGGTAATTTCGGAGACACCGCTTTCGATATCTGCCTCGTTTACTATTGATTCCTATGCATGGCTCCGTTAACCGCCACTGGAGTGACGTATAGGGAGTTGGCTTATCGATTGCCGACATTGAAAATGTTGAAATCAGAATTCACGTTTTCCACGTTTTCCAACTTGCATTTCTTGCTTATTTCTTACTGTATGCTCGCGCAATTTATATGTGCGAGAGGGATTTTGATTGTGTTTCAAATATATCGTAATAAATGGCTATTAAAATTGTGTTCGCATACGGACTTTAATGGCAAATCATTTTTGGCTATATGTTTTTTAATTACCAATAAAACAATGGCATGTTGCATATCTAATTAAAGCTTATTGAAATACATTGTCAAGCACATCATATAAAGCTGATTTCCTCTTCAACTGGTCAAGATATTTAATGCTAAATGTAGATTCCAGTGCGTAAACTACTAAAATATCAACATGTCGCTGCTATGTCATGTCAAAGAATAGCATGCTGCGTATCAAAATAAGCTTGTTAACATTTAGATTCCTTCTCTGGCTAATTCACCTTTCCAGAGTATTCATCTGCGCATCTGCACACGACGTCATAATCAGCTGAGCGGCGTGTAGGATGACGACATAATCATTACGTTATAACTTATTCTATTTGGCCCGTCTTTAACTCATAATAGTCCGACACGGTGTACGAATTGTATGTCTTTACTATTTAATAAACATTATGTCGAATATTTAGAAAATAATTTAACTGGGCGATGTTGCTGCCATAGGCAGCAACAGCGCCCAGTCAAATTAATTTCTAAATATTCAACAGCTTACCTGTATAGGTTTTTTTTAGAAATTTATAGTCAGGGAGTTCAGAGATCGATCGATTCCAACACGGACGTGGTGTGGGTGAAGCTTAGATTGTGATGGGCGGGGCATAATTAATGTGGAACGGTCTATTGTTTTATTCCATGTCAATCGTATCTGAAAATGTATTTAGGTTGTGTCAAATGTTATTTTCGTATATATTTAATGACAGTCATAGCAGTGGTGTACTCAGGAAGTATCTAATATAGGTTCATACAAAGTATATGTTATGTTGAAATACATGTATCTATAATATTACTGTACAAAGCTTTCCCATTAGAACGCATACGTAAATGGAATGGACCTTCCATTTTTAGCTATTCCCCGCCCATCTCTAGCTAAGCTCCACCCACACTTCGCTCGTATTGGGGTCGACCGATCTCTAAAGTCCCTGACTATCAATTTCCAGAACACTATACAGGTAAGCTATTGGATATTTTGGAACTAATTTGACTGGGCGCTGTTGCTGCATATGGCAGCAACAGCGTCCAGTCAAATTAGTTTCAAAATATTCAATAGCATGTTTTTTAAATAGTAGAGACATACAATTCGTACGTGTCTGACTATTAAGCGTTAAAGACGGGCCAAAAAGAGTCATTTATGACGTAATGATTATGACGTCATCCTACACACGGCCTAGCTGATTATGACGTCATATTACGTCAGATGTTAGATGGATACTCTGGAAAGGTGAACTGTCTTTAGCAATAGTAATGATATCCCGTATTTGTAGACTGTAGTACAACAATTACATTAATGAGTATTAAATTACATTTCTCACTGTCCTATGAGCAGCATGGCATGGCAGCGAAATGAAGATTGTACTGTTGAAAACACACCTTTTATGCCGTCCCACAAGGCAGGGCATTTCATGAGTTCAATCGGAACAAGTGCGAAAAGCTAGTTGCAACCCTGACAGCTTTATCCAAAATGGCAAAACTTTCTTCAAGCAGGCAGGCAGACAGGCAGGCAGGCAGGCAGGCAGGCAGGCAGGCAGGCACTTAGTGTGTTGAGCGTACTACTAAGGCCCGATTTATAAGTCCACTATATAAATGAACCAGTCCTCATTAGCGCAGCGCGACAGAAAATTCGACTTATAAAATGGGCCTAGGTTTGGGTTTTCCGCCGCCGCCGCCCCCCCCCCCCCCCCCCCCCCCCCTCTCCACCCGGCATCCTCCTTCACCCAGTGTGACGGCGCCTTATGTAAATGTAGCCATGCAGTCTGCAACCATATGGACAACTCAGATAAAACAAATGTGATTGAATTCCCCCCAAGAATTTGTCGGATATCGCCCGAAGGATAGGCAGACAACGGATGGATGGATGGACTGACAGATGTTATTTGATCCACTAATACATTACATAAGACACGTTGACAAGTCGTCTCTAGCAAAAGGTGTGGACGCTATGACAGTGGACAATAATCCATGTAAATGTGAAGATCCTACGTTCTTGATGATGATGCATCGCTATCGATACTGCCATGGCCACAACAGATACCACATTATCACTTATCTGTATAGCGCCATTCCTTCCCAACAGCAAAAATAAACAGCGTTTTGTGGACTTGCTTGTAAATCATTTGCGGAGAAAGCGCAATAAAATGCACCATGCCCAATCTGGTGCTGATGCCCTCATTGCAAAAAAAGCATTGGAATTAGTAAATGAACGATATGTAACAATAATTCCAGATGATAGTTGGTCCTACGCCTGCATCATGCTAGGGGAGATAATGTGTATACAATCTGCCGTCTATGGTGAAAAGGTACGCTATTTTAACCAGTTAACCCTCGAATTTATTCACGAAAATTTTAATTTTCTCATAGAAAATGTTCATTTGCAGACCACGAGAAGGCTATTTTTGAAAATTTACAACTGGAATGACTGGCTCGGTTATCGAGCCAGTCATTCCAGCGGTAAATTAAAAAAAATAGTCTTCTCTTTGTCTGCAAAGGGGCGTTCCTCAAGACCACCCTTTAACACTCATATCAGCCAAAAACGGCTTCTGCGGTTGTCTTGTGAAATCTCCATTAGCAGACCATGAGAAGACTATTTTTGAAATTTTATAACTGGAATGACTGGTTCGATAACCGAGCCGGTTATTCCAGTGGTAAACTTTCAAAAAATATTCTTCTCTTGGTCTGCAAATGGACATTTTCTATGAGAAAAATTAAATTTTCTGGAATAAATTCTAGGGTTAATGGGTTAAGTCCCGTTATTTCAACTTCAAAGCAACTATACAAAAAAGCTGTAGTATAATCTGAAACGAATTTGACTAGATTCCAGGCAAATTATTTTCAAACTATTCAAATCATTTCCTATGTAATTAACCTGATATTGAAATAACAGGGCCTCGTCGATGGAAGCGTTAATGTAATATTGTTTGTGTGAAAAAGTATGTATAATACAATACTGCAAAATGCTGAAAATTAATGTTTAATTTGGAGCTGTCTGTCTGTCTGTCTGTCTGTCTGTCTGTCTGTCTGTCTGTCTGTCTGTCTGTCTGTCTGTCTGTCTGTCTGTCTGTCTGTCTGTCTGTCTGTCTGTCTGTTTGTCGGTCATTCGGTCGGTCGGTCGGTCATTCGGTCGGTCGGTCGGTCAGTCAGTCGGTCTGAAGAATAGTTTTCCATTTTGGACAAAGTTGTCAGCGTCCCAACTCTAGGTTCTCGGACTTGTTTCGTTAGTACTACTCCTGAAACTCTCTAACTTGTGAGACTGACAAATGTATGTCTCAACATCAGTAAATCATCTTTATGCGTCCAGGCATTCACGATGGTAAACAGATACTGTGTACAATTGCAGAATAACATTACCATTGTGAGTGTTTTAACGAGAAAGTGTACACAGTAACGTTATAGATACATGTAATTCAACATAACATATATTTTGCATGAGCCCATACTAGACACGTTCCAAGTCCACTGCCATTTCTGCCTACGAAAATGACATTTGACGCAACTTTACATTTTCAGAGGAATTTTCACGCCAAGGCTAAGCATTTGTTACCAATAGGCTTCCTACGAGTGCATCTATATTCTTATGTAGCCTTGTCATAATATCAGATATCAGTTATAGGGTAGTTGACTTCCTAGATTTATCGATTTAGAAAAATCTGCTATTCAACACAGTTTTGCGTATATTTAGACAATATGGTATATGTAGACAGTGTGGTATATGTAGACAGTGTGGTATATGTAGACAATGTGGTATATGTAGACAGTGTGGTATATGTAGACAGTGCGGTATATCTGGACAATGCGGTATGTGTAGACAGTGCAGTATATGTAGACAGTGCGGTATATGTAGACAGTGTGGTATATGTAGACAGTGCAGTATATGTAGACAATGCGGTATATGTAGACAGTGCGGTATATGTAGACAGTGCGGTATATCTAAGCATTTGTTACCAATAGGCTTCCTACGAGTGCATCTATATTCTTATGTAGCGTTGTCATAATATCAGATATCAGTTGTAGGGTAGTTGACTTCCTAGATTTATCGATTTAGAACAATCTGCTATTCAACACAGTTTTGCGTATATTTAGACAATATGGTATATGTAGACAGTGCGGTATATCTGGACAATGCGATATATGTAGACAGTGTGGTATATGTAGACAGTGCAGCATATCTGGACAATGAGGTATATGTAGACAGTTCGGTATATCTGGACAATGTGGTATATGCAGACAGTGTGATATATTTAGACAGGGCAGTATATCTGGACAATGCGGTATATGTAAACAGTGTGGTATATGTAGACAGTGTGGTATATGTAGACAATGTGGTATATGTAGACAGTGTGGTATATGTAGACAGTGCGGTATATCTGGACAATGCGGTATGTGTAGACAGTGCAGTATATGTAGACAGTGCGGTATATGTAGACAGTGTGGTATATGTAGACAGTGCAGTATATGTAGACAATGTGGTATATGTAGACAGTGCAGTATATGTAGACAGTGCGGTATATCTGGACAATGCGGTATATGTAGACAGTGCGGTATATGTAGACAGTGCGGTATATCTAAGCATTTGTTACCAATAGGGTTCCTACGAGTGCATCTATATTCTTATGTAGCCTTGTCATAATATCAGATATCAGTTGTAGGTTAGTTGACTTCCTAGATTTATCGATTTAGAAAAATCTGCTATTCAACACAGTTTTGCGTATATTTAGACAATATGGTATATGTAGACAGTGCGGTATATCTGAACAATGTGGTATATGTAGACAGTGTGGTATATTTAGACAGTGCAGTATATCTGGACAATGCGGTATATGTAGACAGTGTGGTATATGTAGACAGTGCGGTATATCTGGACAATGCGGTATATGTGGACAGTGTGGTATATGTAGACAGTGCGGTATATCTGGACAATGCGGTATATGTAGACAGTGCGGTATATCTGGACAATGTGGTATATGTAGACAGTGCGGTATATGTAGACAATGTGGTATATTTAGACAGTGCAGTGTATCTGGACAATGCGGTATATGTAGACAGTGTGGTATATGTAGACAGTGTGGTATATGTAGACAATGTTGTATATGTAGACAGTGTGGTATATATAGACAGTGCGGTATATCTGGACAATGTGGTATGTGTAGACAGTGCGGTATATGTAGACAGTGCGGTATATGTAGACAGTGTGGTATGTGTAGACAGTGCAGTATATGTAGACAATGTGGTATATGTAGACAGTGCGGTATATGTAGACAGTGCGGTATATCTGGACAATGCGGTATATGTAGACAGTGCGGTATATGTAGACAGTGCGGTATATGTAGACAATGTGGTATATGTAGACAGTGTGGTATATGTAGACAGTGTGGTATATGTAGACAGTGCGGTATATCTGGACAATGCGGTATATGTAGACAGTGCGGTATATGTAGACAATGTGGTATATGTAAACAGTGCAGTATATGTAGACAGTGTGGTATATCTGGACAATGCGGTATGTGTAGACAGTGCGGTATATGTAGACAGTGCGGTATATCTGGACAATGCGGTATATGTAGACAGTGCGGTATATGTAGACAGTGCGGTATATGTAGACAGTGTGGTATATGTAGACAGTGCGGTATATCTGGACAATGCGGTATATGTAGACAGTGCGGTATATGTAGACAGTGTGGTATATGTAGACAGTGCGGTATATCTGGACAATGCGGTATATGTAGACAGTGCAGTATATGTAAGCAGTGCGGTATATGTAGACAGTGCGGTATATGTAGGCAGTGCGGTATATCTAGACAGTGCGGTATAGATTGAATAAGACCTCATAGGAACCCTATTGGCAACAAAAAGCTTAGCCTTGGCATGAATATAATGCTGCTGCTGTTGCTGCTGCTGCTGCTGCTGCTGCTGCTGCTGAGATGAGTTAAATTGAGCTGAATTGACTGTTGCTTCTGTTTCTGCTGCTGCTACTGTCACTGCTACTGGTCATGCTACTACTACTACTACTACTACTACTACTACTACTACTACTACTACTACTACTACTACTACTACTACTACTACTACTACTACTACTACTACTACTACTACTACTACTACTACTACTATTACCACCACTACTACTACTACTACTACTACTACTACTACTACTACTACTACTACTACTACTACTACTATTACCACCACTACTACTACTACTACTACTACTACTACTACTAATACTACCACCACTACCACTACTACTACTACTACTACTACTACTACTACTACTACTACTATTACCACCACTACTACTACTACTACTACTACTACTACTACTACTAATACTACCACCACTACCACTACTACTACTACTACTACTACTACTACTACTACTACTACTACTACTACTACTACTACTACTACTACCACCACTACTACTACTACTAATACTACCACCACTACTACTACTACTACTACTACTACTACTACTACTACTACTACTACTACTACTACTACTACTACTACTACTACTACTATTACCACCACTACTACTACTACTACTACTACTACTACTACTAATACTACCACCACTACCACTACTACTACTACTACTACTACTACTACTACTACTACTACTACTACTACTGTTATATGTTTTCATGTAGGTAAGTCGGCCATGGAAATCGGCGAGAAGTTAGGAGGACCAGAAGTTATGGACGTACTACAATTTTATTGTGACCGCAGAAAAAAAATACAAAACAAAGTGAGCATTGGAGGAACTGTGTGCGCCAATCGAACTCAAACGGCCAAATGTCTAGCAAGCGTGTTCACTCCGAAATCAGGCAAAATGCCTTTGAAAGTGCTTGCTTCAACTATGAAGGCTAATTTCAATAGACGAGAGACGGCCTCGAAAAACAGTCATTCAAAATGTAGTGCAACATTTGAGTGTACGGGTCCGAATTCCGTAACTGATGACGACGCACGTGATGCTGAGAGCCAGAGGCGTGGTTCGTCATCTCTGCCGGATCTAACAGATGAAGAAAATAATCATGATAGAAACCAGGGCTTAAGAGAATCATATTCTGATGAACTTATTCAGTTCAGAGATAATTTAGACAACAGTCTGTCCACATGTTTGCCGGAGACTGATTTAGATGGTGTATTTGACGATAGTTGGGATTACGAAGATGACGATATAATAGACGAAGATGAATGCGAGCGAATGAGAATGAAATATTCCCAGCAACATTTACAGGAGAGGAGAAATTCTGTTTCACTTCCGGATCTGCGCGATACCGGTCCGTTTTTGGTCTCGCAATACAGTACGGTCAGTACCCAGAGTGCACCCACAGTTGTTTCCGGTCATAATGTGCGCAGTCAAAGGGACACCTATTTTTGTGATGGGAATAATGCGAAGCGTAACTTTGACGAGACTAATACTGTGATTATATCTGAATTTAATAATTTAGCCATTCAAAATCACACAAATTTGAGCAAATCTTTGCTGAAATCAAGACAAAAACAACAACAACAACAACAACAACAACAACAACAACAACAACGTGTATCTAAATCACGCTTGGATAGGTATACGTCTAAACGTGCGTATTCCATTTGTCAGGGCGACATGTCATTGCCTAGTCTCCAGGACAGTTTGCAAGCACCGCAGTACCAAATTCTGCGCAATTCAAGCAAGCAGTTTAATCTGGTAGGCGATAACTTAGATATGATGCGTGGTGAAGGAGCTAAGCGTCAAGGTGGTAATACTACACGAGGGGAGAAGTCACCTCTAGTTAAACCCAAAAAGACAGGGCTTGGCCTAGCTGTTTAGCATATACATACAGGGAGAGACAGTTAACCAAGGTTATGATCTTGGCATTGTGTCAAATATGAGTGACAATCTAGTGAACCAATAAGTAGTTCTAATAATACGCTTAGCCCAATAAGCCCTGTAGCTAAGCGATTGAGGACTGTGGAGATAACGTGACCTAGTATCGGGAAGTGGGGTTGTGGTAATGGCCTATTTTAGGCGCAAAGAATTCCTCGCTCTTAAAATAGGTCATTGAGTCCAAAACACCCATCCCACCACAACTCCAACGCCACACCACCCCGGACCCATCGTATCTTCGCACGCACTCACTCACTCACTCACGAGCGCGCACGCACGCACGCTTGCACGCACACGGCGCAATTTATCTCCACATTCCCCATTTGCGTAAGTACTCTGCTTATTAGGGTGAATCTACAGTTAGAACTACTCTAATGGAAGTATTATGAATGATTTTTACCAGTCTTGCATCATCAGCGGCCAGTCAGTTATTGACCATCAGATAAATAGACTGGAGGTGATATGGCATTGTTTTGGTAGGACAATCGGATAATAATTTGATTGTTAAAAACGGGCCGGCCATCACGTATGGCGTTGTGTAGCCACGATAAATCTTTAGCTGCGACACGTAACTATCATAATTGCGTCTGTCTGTCTGTCTGTCTGTCTTCTTGCCCGCCCGCCCGCCCGCCCGCCCGCCCGCCCGCCCGCCCGCCCGCCCGCCCGCCCGCCCGCCCGCCCGCCCGCCCGCCCGCCCGCCCGCCTGCCTATCTGCCTGTCTGTATGCCCGCATGTCTGCTTGCCTAAATGCCTGTCTGTTTGTCTGTCTGTCTGTTTGTTTGTTTGTCATGCTGTCTGTCTGTCTGTCTGTCTGTCTATGTCTGTCAAATATTTGACATCTCAGACAAAGCCGCCGCTTAAGTCGCAAATATATAACGCGTCTGCAGTTGTTATTATAGGCATATATGTCTTGTATGTACAGGTGTGTTATAATTTCATATCGAGGTTTACCTTTCTGTAATATTGCAATAGTATACAAAAGAATGTCTGTGGTCCTACATCTTGGGCGCATGATGGCCCAGAACCTTTAAATATTTGAGCGCAAAACAAAGTGCTTCTTAATTGTACAATGATCAAGAAACCCGTAAAGTGATAACGTAGACCAACTTCCGGGTCCACACGGTGCACGTATAGAGGCAAGTTCTTGACTAGTTTGAAACTAATTCTATTTTCAAAATATTCAATAAAATATTCCTAACGTCATAAACAATTTCTCATTTCCGGTCTGAAAGGGTTGAAGGGTTTAAGCAATGGGCCTTTCTAATTTTAGCTATGCCCTGTCAATCTCTAGCTTCGCCGCGTTGGGATCGATCAATACCTGAACTGCCTGATTATCAATTTCCAGAAAATTATACAGGTAAGTTGTTGAATATTTTGAGACTAATTTGACTGGGTGCTGTTGCTGCCTATAGCAGCAACAGTGCCCATTCAAATTAGTATCAAAATATTCAACAGCTTGTTTATTAAATAGTAAAGACATACAATTCGTACAACAACGCTTTGTCCGCCATCAATTAAGCGTTCATAACGAAATTATCAACGTCATTCATGACACAATTGATTATGACGTTATCCTACACGACACGTAGTTGATTATGACGTTATCCTACACGACACGTAGTTGATTATGACGTCGTGTGATTGATGGATAAACTGGATTCGTTGTTTACCGAAAAACTAAGATTTACCTACCTGAATATTGCGCGGTAAAACACGCAATAAGAAGGATTTTGGGGTCAATCCAGCCTCGGATTGAACTACCCCTTTAACCCTTACAGACAAAAAACTCCAACAAACTATTGATGATGCAGGGAGTACACGCAGCGACATGTTCCAGTCAAATTAGTTTCAAAATATTCAACAGCTTTTAGTTCAATAGTCACTCAGTGATATGTGTTTTCTAAATTACCACCATCACATTGCCATTATATTGTATTGTACAACTGTGCCGTAACCCTTTCAATGACAAATCACTGCAAATCACAGGAAAGTACTTTCTGTCGAATATTTTGAAATTAGTATGACTGGAATCCATTGCTGCCTAAGGTAGCAACGGCTTCCAGTCATCCTAATTTCAAAATATTCAACAGCTTTCCTGTTTATTTGCACTGAGATTGAGATACTGGGAATTGATCGTTGAAAGGGTTAATATTATTGTGTGTTTATATTCTATAGTTCGTTACTGAGAATGTACACTATTGATCTCACATAGCTGTCTGTGATAACCAGTGCTGGATCACTCCTAATTAAACTTACTGTCACGTCTACTAATGCTTTTTGTTATCTTACATATGGTACTATCAGGGTTTGAAGATGTCAGTAAAAAGGGTCCAGACAATGCCGTTAAAATCTGTTTGGAGTCGTTCTGAGAGGTTTATACAATCTAAAGCCTTCACCGTGGTTAGTGGCGTCAAAGCAACTCTCAGGGCATCACGCCAGATCGTGTCTCTCGTTCAAGAACACAATGAAAAAAGCTCAGTGAGGGTGACAATACTAGTCCAGTTGGACATGCGTGAGATTACTCTAGTACCTGACCCATCATCCCCTCGCTGGCGATTCTCTGGCTCAATTGGAGTCATTTACCAACTTAGTGTGACGTGTACCGGATCTGCGGTCCTGCGCGCTCCTGCACCACTCCGTATTATTGATGTTTGACAGCTTCTCTCTGAGAAAGTATTTTATTAATTTAATTCCTCTTAAAGGTAGGACTTCATTGGCCTATGTATCAGCGTGTACATTTCAGGGCACGGGCACATCATCAGCTCAAAGCTGCAATTCACTTTTCCAGAGTACCCACCCATCATATGACGTCATAATGAACTGCGTGATGTGTAGAATGACATCATAATGAATGACGTCATGAATGACGTCGATAAGTACGTCACGAACGCATATTTGAAGACGGTCTATGCGCTGTTGTACAAATTGTTTGCTTTTACTATTTAATAAATATTCTGTTGAATATTTTGAAACTAATTTGACTGGGCGCTGTTGCTGCCATAGGCAGCAACAGCACCCAGTCAAATTAGTTACAAAATATTCAACAGGTTCCCTGTATAGTTTCCAGGAAATTGATAGCTAGGGCATTCGGGGATCGATCAATCCCAACACGGCGAGGTATGGGTGGAGCTTAGCTGGTGATGGGCGAGGCATAGCTAAAAATGGAAAGACCCATTAAAGCTCGTCCTGAAGGAATCGAAAACAGAGTTCACTCACGCAGACCTATCCGACACCAAAAAAAATGAATGATGACGGTAGCGACGATTGAGGCACTGAGATATAGAGGAAGGGCAGAATCTGGGGGTTCCCTTCTCTGTAGCTATACCAACATGGGAACTCGCTGTGTAACAGAAAATATCGCCTTCTGGTCCTGTTGGAAGTTGTAGAATTGTCCCTCTAAAATCTCCATGTAAGTCAAGATGCAACAATATGATAATAGGATGCTATATGTGTTTCCGTAAGGCTATACCATTGCAACAGCTAGTCAGCTCCAAAAGCACTCTTGAAAAAACTCGATGCATGTCACCACAAACATCTGCCAGCCATTACTAATCATCGCTGGATACACAGTCTAATATCAAATGCAGCGCTCTACAAAACAAATTGTGTAACACAGAGCCACTGTCTGTGAGGGTAGGGTGGTAGCGATGGTCTATGTTCGGACATGTGGAATGTCAGACAATACAGCCGTTCAGACAACACGAGAATTTGCAGTCGTATGTGCCAACAGGTATCAGGCACACAAAAGACGCCACAACATCAACTTGCTAAATGATTTGTGATCAGACCTCAAAGAACGGAATCGAGGACAACTAAAGACAAGAAAGAACCTGAAGGAGGTTAGGATGCTCGCAGTGAACAAGACACAGTGGAGAAGGGTGAAGAGAAACTGATTGCACTCAAAAGAAGTTTCACTTCTTCAGCTTCAGCGTTTAGTCGGAGCTTCACACTTTAAGCCAAAAATATGTTACTGGTTTTTCTATACGCTAAGTAATGCAATGAAGGGACAAACTCGGTACCATCTACACTACAGTATTACGGGGGCGGATCCAGGAGGTCATTTTCCGGGGTGGAGGGGTGGGGTGGGTGTGAGTGTGTGTGTGGTGCTTGGCATCCACGGTTTCAAGGGAGTTAAGAATGGGCTCACTCCCCCACCAGCAGGTAAGTAAAAAACCCAATTGACATCCCTGCCGTGTGTGGGAGGGGGGGGGGCACTCGCCCCTCGAGTTCCCCCCGCCAAAATTCGTTTCTTCAGGAGTCAGGAGGACCCCAGACCCACCCGACAATTTGAGTTAGCTTTGGCACCATATCCCACCTTCTGGATGACGTCCTACGCCTCACATTTTGAACCGCTGAAAGAGTACTGAATAGGATTTTAGATAAAACAGTGGCCTAAGCTCCCGTTTTTAAATTGAGAGCCAGTGATGATTCGCAGGATGAAACACCGGTCCGTGCTCCGGAACAGTGTACAAAATAAGAGTACAGTATTCCCAAAATCTGCAGTATGTATGATTTTCTTCTGCGGTTGTAGTAGTAGAAAAATCATACAGCTGCAATCAGTCCTTCTTCGCTTTTGCCCACTGAGATGTGTCTTGTCCTCAGCCAAAATCCTTAGCTTCCTCAGGTTCATTCTTGACTTGAGTGTACCGAGTCCTGCTTTCTTGGTCACTTCGTAGCACGCTTAGCAGATTTCTGATATAACGTCCTCTCCTGGCTTTGTATTTGCTGGCTCCGAGTAGGCTTGCACGATTTTTCGACTTAATCGTGAAATTCGATCGATTTATTTTTAAAATCACGATATAATTGAGGAAAAACCGGAAAATCGGCAAAAATTTCATGTTTGTTTAAAATCTGAAGTGTGTACTTTTCCGTCACATTTAACAGTACATGAGTACAATTATAATCGATTCACGCCTGTGTTCATTGTGTTTATATCATCATCATCATTATCATCATCATCATCATCATCATCATCATCATCATCATTTTACGAGGCATAAGCCCTTGGCTTGTTATTTCCTCTGGAGCTGTGTTGGTATTGTATTACTAGTGATTGTACTTTGTTTAGTTACAATTGTTCATTTGTTTGGTTGGGCATTATTCATTGGCATTATTCAGGACCCTGGTTGACTCTGGGAGGTGCTGTGGTGCAGATGAGTTATCCCCGCGTCAGCTGCGGTGTGCCACCTACGCTCATGGTTACACCATTCTGCGACTAGCATTTGGGTATATTTCTAGATTGTCTTATTAGTATATATCTATTAGTTGGTTATGTCATGATCGTATATTATGTCATTTAGGTGCATATCTAGTTTTGATTTAAAGACGCCGAGCGCAGGTGCCGCGACCACAGCAGAAGGGAGTGAGTTCCATGTGTTAATAATTCGGTTTGGGGAAAAATGCCTACGAATTTCTTTTCTGCTGCGTTTTGTGTTGAGCTTGAATGTGTGACCTCGAGTACGTGTGTTACTTGATCGGTCAAAGAATGTGTTTTTGTCAATGTTTTAATCATCATGGATAAATGTGTATGTTTGAATTAAGTCTCCTTTAAGCCTTGTGTATTTTAGTGACATGAGGATCAAAGACTTTAACCTGTCTGTGTAGCAGTAGTTTCTCAAATGGGGAACAAATTTAGTGGCTCTGCGCTGGACCCTTTCGATTATACACGATTGTCTTTTAAAACGAGGAGACCATATGCAGTTACAGTATTCCAAAATTGGTCGGACTAGTGATTTGAATAACAAGGTAAGCGTGTTTTCATCTATGTAATTGAAGGTTCTGTTAATTGGACCAACTAGGCTGTTAGCCTTTGATACAGTTGCATTTATATGGGTATCGAAGGAGAGGTTTTCATTTCTGTGTACGCCAAGATCTTTTTCACTTGGGGACGGTTTGATTTCAATGGTTTGTGACTGGCATGTAGTGTCTGTCATATAATACTGGGTCCTAGGATTATTTGAACCATAGTGTATTACATATGTTTTGTCTGTACACAAAACTGGGTCTTTGAAACAATCGCCACTTAGTGTCTCACAGGGTTGGGCTTGTAGTAGTTTGTGGCTGTAGGTGGCAACTCCCCTAGCTGGGTTATTATTAAGAAATAAATCATAGTTATCTAGTTGCAATTTGCTTAATGTGATGGTTGTGCTGGGATCTTGGTATTTAGCAAATACTTTAGTGATACATATAACGGCTGGGGAGGTCTCATGGACTATTGCTTCGAGTTCATTTATTTTATTCAGCAGACTATCTGCATTGGTGTGGATGCATATGTTTGTAAGTAGATTTTTCTGTGCAGTGGATGTCTTCCCCGATAATATATATCTACTATTACATTTATGAATAATCAACAGAATTCACAGTTCAAAATACAACAATCTGGAATGCTGTTGCCGTATTTTCTTTAATTAGACATGACAACCGAATCAAAAAGGAAAAACGTGCCATGCACGTGTCGAATAATTACTAATCACAGCACAAAGCGTTACGATAAACAAGCTAACAATAGTGAGGTAACGCCATTTTCATTGAGAAAACCAGCTAGTTACTCCATCTAATTGCCATATAATTTTCTTTCTTTCGCTGCAGACGAAACCCTGTCGTGAAATACCAAGTATATACTTAGTCGCAGAGTGTTAGGCAATAATCTGTGAACATAATTATTTTTAACAGCATTCCAGATTGTTGTATTTTGAACTGTGCATTCTATTGATTACTCATAAATGTAAATCGTACATTCTGAAAGCAACTATAAACTGCACTATACGTTTACGCCGTTACTCTCGTAGCTACTCAAAGCTATCGTCCTATTAATCTAAAAATAGAGATGTGGCTTCTACGAGAATACTTTTCTCGATCTCGAATCGAAGGAGATCTCGCGAGATACGAAGGCCGTCCTATGTATGTGGATTGCGCAGTATCTCCCCGGGTATTAATATTAGCGTCTTTGCGCTACTCGGGTAATGACCTAAATTCGTCATACAAAGGGAGGATATAAGCGGGAGAGGGATTTATATTTTTACTCGGCGACATTTTATGTCAAATTTGGATGAAATAAACGATGTTTATTAAACTATGCGCAATATTTAGGCGGCCCCAATTAATAATTTCACTCTCGCGATGATGGATATAAGGTATACATTAAACATAGACGTAGGATGATAAGAATTTGTGGCATGAAATTGTGTTCTAATTTCGTGCTATTTTTGTATCATTTATTTCAACATTTTCTAGAAATTCCAAGTCCCAGTTTTCGTGACTTGTCACGTTACCCCGGTTTATACTTTTGGGAATTTGGACCTATTCACAAATTCGCACATCCGGGCATCGTGAGATCAGCGCCATTAAAGAGGGGGCAAACTTACTACATGTAGAGGAAATTAGCCCCTCCAAAATGGCGTCGCTGCCAGGATATTATGGGAAATTTGATTGTGATGACGTCATCGCGATTCTACGAATAGTCCAGTCAATCTAAAAGTGACCTCGGCAAAATTGCAACAGAATTTCTGTCAGTAGATTTATGGCGAAGAAGCAATGGCATATGACAAACAAAAATCTACCCAATTCTGATGGTGGGAATATATAATTTTATTTGTTATAACCCGCACTCTTTTGCGCCGCGCTTATTACTGATTTGACGATAGCGTACATTTCCATTACGCTTGTCACCTCGGAAATTAAATCATTTATTTCCCCTTTATTCTTCCCTATATCCTATTTTTAAACTGGCACGGTTATTTAATGTTATGTTAGGTGTAAATCAAATGCTTTATGAACGCTTACAGCGGTTATTAAAATATTTGCCGTGCTACCGGATTTCGAAATTTCTTCTTACGTGTTACTTTTAGTGTAGACCCCGTCTTCATGTCCCTTGAGTACCTCAAGCGGATATTTCCTCGTATTGTTTTCTTCTTCGGCTATTCCGCCGTTAGTAGGAGTATCGGGATTAAGTTATTATAGGGTAGCAATCTATGAGGGCGTAAACGTAGCTTATTCATTAATAAATACAACCCTCATTTCTGCCTGAATGTTATGTTGTTACATATACCAAGCCACCTTTTTTCAAATACGTGTAGGTAAGTTGGAATGAACATGTGTGTGCCTGATTTAAATTTATTTTTCAATTATGACATTTTAAGCAACTATATACATTTTATATCTGTAGCTTACAGGTCTTTAGCTGGTGTGAGGGGTACAAAAACAAATGCCATCATCGCCGCTGTCTCAGTGCCTCAGTGCTGCACTCTACATAGTATATGTTCATTGGTTGTATTTGATTAACCCGTGATGGGACCCTTCCCATGAACTAATGCAGCATGTCTACGACCACACAGAACAACACAAGCAAAATTTAGATGGCATAATAATCCAATCAAATTTGGACCATGGCAGTGTTTAATGTGCGTTTAAATATGCTGATACAGCCCTTTCACTTAAAGGTAATGTACTGGGAGTGGCATACAGCCAAATATGGTTGAGTGGATACATCCATATAATATACACTTGTTAACTGACGACCTGGCAATACAGAGAGCTGCAGAGCACACCGCCGAAGCAGGCTATAGAATACTGCAGTGAGCGAATAGGCAGTGGACAGAAGATTGAGGGCTAGACGTCAATGAAGTCAAAGACAGTATGCAGCATCTTCTATATCATGCTTGGAGAGAGTACCCCGCCATAGATCAGCACACCCACCTTTTCGGCATGAATCTAGAGTACAGCCTGGCATGAAGGCTATGTATTTAGGAGATGGAGGCGAGGGCCATCAGAAAGCTTGGTGTCATGAGGAAGCTCTTGGAAACCACATGGGGATCAATCTCCAAGATCCTGAGAACAGTCTATACAAGTGCAGTACAGTGTGTGTTGGAGTATGACTCAAGCACTTGGAATACTGTGTCAAAGATGAACAAATCAAATCTAGACAAGTTGCAAAACCTTGGACTCAGAAACATACTTTGTGCAATGAAAATTATTCCCATCCATAAAATGGTAGACGGCCAGCATCCAATCACTGGAAACCAGAAGGAAGAAAAAAAAATTTCAGATAGGGTGCAAACCTCAAGTGGCTCATGGATCACCCTCCACATGGAGTTGCCGGCTCTAACAAAGTCCTGACTGAAACAACAGAGTCAGACCAGCTGAAGAAATGCAAGGAGAATGTAGGTGTTGTCTAACTAATCCAGATCGCTGTGATATTCTGACACAGTAGTGGTGGTCTCCAGAGCCATTCAGTGTCGGAATAAGGACCAGCCCTCCTGGACCCGCTGGAAAACAAGAACAGGGTGATGCCACACCCAAAGCTCTGGCACAGAACAAAATCTACCAGAACCATAAGAAATGGAGACAAAGGGGTCTTCAGCCAGACACGCGAATACCTTCTGAAACCATCTTTGTACGCAGTGAGACCCTCTGTTCCAACCTCAAAGCTGAAGTGATTGCCCTCCTAGCAGCAGCTGACCACGTAAATTCCATAGAGGAACCACCAATTAGAACAGTCCTCGTCAGTGACAAGCTCTCTGCTCTGCAAGCCCTTGCAGCCAGTGCCACTGAAAAGCTTATAAACACCATAAAGAGAACCTTACATTAACTATCCAAGAAATCTGCCACAGTGCTTCAGCAGATTATGGTATCTCTGGAAATGAGAGTACCGACAAACTGGCAAAAGAAGGTGGGTGATATACCCAACACATGCCAAATCATCGGAAAAAGCAGCTGAACATCAGCCTTCAAGGCAAGAATTAGCAGTGACAAGTTCACTCAAACCCCCTAAATCATCTCAGCAATGCAGAATAGACAGCCAGAGTCCACCTCCATACAGTGCACTGTGGTGTGAAAAAGTGGTATCATAACATCGGCTTTGTGCAACTGTGGCATGGCAGACTAGACTCTACAGCACATGCCTCCAGCATACCCTCTCATCACCCCACTGCATGGCCAGATGTGGCCAAAGTGCACCACCCTGCAGGATGAGCTCTGCGCTACTACTCAGGGCCATGTACTGAATGTTCCAGTTTACAACACTAACAGTAATCAGACCATGACACAACCGTCAAATGCAGGGCTCATGTATTGGGGCAGGGGTCATGGCAGCAAACTACATGACCCTCCATATGAAGGCTATTAGTGTATGAATGACAGTTTTGCATGGGCCCCAAGTTCTGCTTACATACAGTGTCTCGTTTGGATCACAGCTGACACCAATATTAGCTGTCTACTCTCCAGGGGGCTTTGTGTATGGCATTTAAGTGTCAGTGTCACTGATGACCTTGGTTGCATAGTAGGCGATTCTACCCTCTTGCCTGGTATGGCATTTGTACATTAGGTAGAGATGGTTAATCTGAAGTCATGTAATGACTGACCTATGGTCAAAATTGAGCTTTGAACGAGCATCCTGAAGGAGGGAATTTCTGTGCCACATCAGTGAATGCTTAGAAGATTGAACAAGCAGGTTCCAGCTCCCTGACTACTCACCACTACTCACTGTACACAACTCTGAAGGATATTTTATCAGGACTGATCAGGGCAGAGCAGACAATTCGAGAAAGGTTCAAGGAACATTGCACTGGCCACGACGATGAGCCCTTGTATCCATTTTAGGTGACCCGCGGGCTATTTTAGGCGATAAATTAAAGCAAAATAAAGCTGCTATTGCATCACTCAGAATGCAGTAAATAACTTCGAAGAGCTTGCAATTTTACGGTTTCACCGGTGGGGGGGGGGGGGGCACATCGTGGTGGGTGGGGATGGAATCCTGAATGCCCTCCCATAGGGAGGTGAACCATGTCGAAGACCATCATTGACAGGGTCCCATATTGAAAGTCAAGGTCACTGATCAGAATTAACTTTCCTCACTCACAATTGGTAGATGTCAGCTTTCAGGGGTTAGGTTTGTCAAAGGATCATCTCTCATGGTAAGAAATTTGTGAAATTCCATGCTTTCAATGATCAGGAGTGGCAACATATCATCCTTCAGTTTTAAGAATTGGTAAGAATTCATGTTTCAGGGTAGAAATAAAAATTTTCAGCACTAAGAATTGGCCAAGTATTGTCCTTCACTGCTTAGAATTGACAACAGATCAACTTTCCTCACTCACAATTGGTAAATGTCATTTTTCAGGGGTTAGGTTTAGCAAAAGGTCATCTCTCATGGTATGACATTTGTGAAATTCCATGATTTCAATGATCAGGATTGGTAACATATCATCCTTCAGTGTTCAGAGGTGGCAACAAACCATGTCTCAGGGTAGAAATATCATTTTAGCACTAAGAATTGGTAAATTATCGTCTTTTAGTGTTTAGAATTGACAACAGACACCACTCCGGGTGTATCAGGATATGTAAAAGCACACTAAATACTGTCGTACTTCAAATTTGATTTGATTGTTATGCCATCTAATGTTTGATTATGTTGTTCTGTGTGGTCGCAGACGTGCTTCACTAGTTCATAACAGTTTTTCTTAGATTGACTGGACTACATCGATTTAATCGAAAATCATGATCTTTTTATAAAATCAATCACAATGTTTCAAAGCAAAGATTGCGCAATCCTAGCTCCGAGTAGGGCGAATTCCAAGGCTCTCTGTGCTGGTGTGCCTTCCTTAGCACATGGCCAAACATGGAACATCTTTGCTGGGCGACTTTTACAGACAGCGGCGATGTGCTACACATCTTGTCTAGTGCATCATTGGAAATTATGCAGCCTGGGCATCGGTGTCCAGTGATTGTGCGCAGGTGTTTGCGGTGGCAGGCATTGAGTTTGTCTAAAGCTGCCTTTGGAGCTGCCCAGCTGTTACGGTTATCCAGCATCAAGGATATGCAATCCAATATGTGCAGTGAGCAGGATGATTATATTCAGGTGTAAAAATATACTAAACGCACAATAAACCATGTCCAACAATATTAGCCTACTTCACCGCAATGTTATCTCTGGCTGGCTGCTGTGATAATTTTCCAAATCATAGTGGCGAAGATCCGACACGAAAATAGAAATGTCCGTCACGAATGTGTATGAATAGCATGGTTTTGACGAATTAATGAATCTAAACAGTAGGCACTTCTAAAGCTAAGCGATGGGGCAGCTTTCAAGGTGGTAAGAGACAAGGTACTGCAAGACCTCGAGAACTACACTCACGAGTAGTCAAGGTGGGCTGTAGACCAGGTTGATGCACTCTACCTCCAAATCGCCAGATACCAACCACTGTGTGGTGTCTGCTACATCGACCTCGATACTGTGATCAAGCGAATGTATGCTATAATAAGCTTTAAAAACAGAGATAACCACTGGATGAATTGGTTTCTTCTAGTAGCATGAGTCGCAACATATGTGAGCATAAACCGGCCATTAGAGTAGCTCAACTTCAAAGGCATTGATTGTCTCATCTGCACCACTCAACGAGATATGATGCGTCGAGCAGCAGAATTGTCTGGCCATTAATGTGTTCGTGTATGATTCGGGAGTCTACCCGCTACAGCCAAGCGATTCCGATCCAGAGGCACTGAGCACCAACCTCTTGCTCGTCGAGAAAGCTGGTAAGCACATCTACATGCGGGTCATGGACCTGAATCGTCTACTCTGATGAGTGCCCATCGGAAGAAGAATCACTTCTGTGAGTGATGCTATCACTGCTACTCCTGAGAGGACCTACTAACTCAGCACAAGCCTACGTCACAAGGAGTCAATGGACGTCCTCGAGCAAGGCAGGTAATCAGCTCTACACATAGATCAAAGTCCTGATCCAGAGGCACCGAACAACAACCTCTTGCTCGTCGAAAAAGCTGGTATATGTAGCTCGCGGGTAGTGTCTGATATCGACTCGCCGCGCCCCATGTGCACAACGAATGATGACACTGGTTAGCTTCCGGTCTCGGGGTTACGGATCCCATGCGATACTAACTTCTGGGTAACAAAGACCGGCGCTTGAGGCCGGGGGAACTCAATTGTTCCGGTGGGGCTGTGCGACCATCGTCTCGAACATTAAACACTACAGTCTCATCCCAAGAGTTTGAGTCACCAGTATGCCTGTCCATAGCAATTTTGAGATCTATGGACTTACAAGATTTGATTTGGTGACCTAATTGACATAAGTCTATACAATATTTAGTTTTCAGAGACAGGAACTATCTTAGGCCGCAAATGGCTGGCATCTACTTAGTTTTTAGATACGGCTGTCATTGAGAATGGATGCCCTAAGACATAAATACTGAAGACAGCGTGTATACATGTTACTTCACAAGATCTCTGAACTGGGTAAGAATCCGGACATCTTGCTCCGTAACCACATAACACGTCACAGGACATTGGTTACTTTTCACAAAAGCATTTTTAGGCAACTGATCTATCGTTATGGTGGGGGTAAGAGATACGATTACCCACCATGAATGTCCTTCCCGTGAGGATGTGGCAGATCTTAATATCATGCCCAGACATTCTTACAGAATTCAGTGGGGATGCGTTTCTCGCTCGTCACCAGGTCCTACAGAGCTATCTTTTTAACCTAGCGTTAGGTTTAAACACAAGTTGCCCAGTTATGCACTGCGGTGCGGGAGGATTGTCCAGCAGATAAAAGAAAATAATAATTAAGATTTCTTTTAGCAGTGCTTCCTACCTTGGAAAGGGTAACTAACTACTAAGTATCCGAAGATATGCGAAAAATGTGTGTGACACCACACCCTGGCCATCACTGCTCGGAAACCCCAATAGTTTCCCAGGGTCAGATCAGTCCATGGTGCGGATAGGGACATCCAAACAATCAAGAAGCCATAAGGCTATGTGGAACATGAAGAGAGACAATAACTTAGAAATATGAGGCCCATTAGGTATGTTGGCCAATCTTACACAACCTTGCCGGAGTGCGGGGCTAAATTATTGCAACTACCGGAGAAGAGGCATACACTATGTGTCTCCTAACGAAGAAATTGTCTCTAATCATATTAAACCTATCCTATCGAGCTGAATAGAAAGGCTTTTAGTTGGTAGCATACCAGGCTAAACAGAGTTATAGCACGGACAGCGACCTCAGTGAAAGATTGTTGGTGGCGGGAGAACATGCTGCATATATAAATGTTGCTGTGTAGTGTTTCCTACATGCACTGCAGTCCTATATTTTTCTATTAATAAACAAAACATATAAACTGATGGCTACTTGCCATATATAAAACTAACCAGAATAAACAATACAATGTAAAATGATCAGAATAATATATAAAGTACAGGTTGAGAAACCTACTACGGTGCGGTTAGTAAAAACACCTTACAGAAAATAAGAATAACTATAAACAGATACATAAATTATAACTAATGGTCCTAAGACCATTACGGTGTCTTTTAGTCATCGGGACCGTTTATACAGATAAAGTATAATTATTAAAGCTGTAATTAACGGAATAATTAAAATGTTAAGTATAGTTACTTGAATAATCGGTAGCCATTCTTAAGCATGGGCTATCGTGTTACTGAAATTGATACGTCATCATTGGTTTGACATGAGTTGACGTGTTCTCTGGAAGCTGGAAAGTTCCCGCATGCCGGTTCCCGCAAACAGGATTTCCGCATGCAGTCCAGAACGGGAGCGGATCGAACTCAGGACTGTAATCACAATATAGAATGTCTAACAAGTAGTCATTAAGAGATACAATAACATTACTGCTAAGACGAAAGTTCCCGTACACAGATGGTATGGATGGAAGTTAATAATAACCCGTTCATAAACGGGGGTTGTTGAATATGGATGAAGATACATAACTAAGCTTAACGGTGTGGGGTACATCAGTTAGCTCTTAAGACGTACCGGGCAAAGTTTACTTGCTGCTCAAAAAAGTTTAACTAAACCTGCACGACATCAGTGCGGGAACGGTAGAATAACCACTTTTTGGCATGGCCGGCAGATCCAGCGAGTCATCCACCAAAGAACATCGCTGCCTCTACATCTGTAGAATGACATTTTCAGGCTGGGAAGGCCTCACCGCGAGTTGTGTTCCGAGTTAGTTCTTGATGTATTCGTGAACAATATTCAAAAGTTCCAAAAAGATGCTCCCGCACAATCGGGAGATACAAAATTGCTTTAGTGCGGTGGGTTGGATTGCTGCTGTGGCTATGGAAGAGAAACCTTTGAGACAGAATTCATCTGCTTAGTGCCTGTCTTGCTGATAGTAGCTGCATACAGATCCAACCTATTCGGCCCCTGGCCAAGGATGCTCTCGAGTTCTGGATTTCATCTCCTTTTATACTACTCGTGACGTCATAGGCGCAGGCTTCAACCAATCATCGGTCAAGCAATAGTCAATCAGCGTGAAGCTAATAATAACGCAGTCGAAGGTTCTAGAACATTCTAGAAGTTCTGCGTACACGTGGTTACGACGTCACGGCAATATTTTGAAGATAATCAAAAGGGGGTTTCCGTGGATAACTCAGCCATTTCTTAACCGATTATGAAGTGGTTTACAGATTCTGAAAGCCCGTCGAATTCTGGTCTTGATCAATTCCAGATTCCCGGGAACAAGTAATGAGAAAAAGATTACAATGTACCTACTCGGTACACCAAAACCGCCATCCTATCTTGGTCATGAAATATGCACTCTGTCAGAATAGTATTAAGCGTGTGCATGCGCTTTAATGAACTTAGTCGTTTTTACAACACGATCTCTCTCATAGGCCCATATACGCTTATAGCCATACCCAGCGGGGCGTGTTGGTACGGCCGGCACCCGACTGGTCGATCCCAACTACACCAGCACCTCTAGACGCGGGTCATAGACCTGAATCGTCTACTCTGAGCTGGGCAGGACTGGGCTGTGATGCACTGCTTAAGAGGACAGGTGTAGACCTGGGGCTGCTCACAGAATATCACATGCATTGGCTCGTGGAGAAAAGGCTCAGGGGAAACCTGTCGATGGCTAGCAGGCATGCCAATGCCAACAGTCGACTCAATCCTGGCTATGATGGGACGCAGCCAACAATCCATGTCATGTACCTGGATGCCAATAATATATATGGCTTGGCAATGACCCACCACCTACCAACTAGGGGTGGTGGGGTGGGGTGGGGTGTCGAGTTAGTGGTAGACATGATAGTTGAAGGGATTATACAAAATCTTGATGAGGCTTTGAAGAGCTACATAGCGGAGGTTGACCTTGAATACCCAAGAGCTGCATGCCATGTGCAACGCTTACCTCTGCCCACCAGAACGGATGAAGGTGAAATAAGAGTCGCTATTACAGTACCAGATTTTGGGAATTGCCCAATGGACCCACTGCACAGGGGTGGGGGTGGGGGCGCGGGGTGGGGTGGGGGGGGGGGGGTGGTGGTGAGACCATGGACAAATTGATGCCTAACCTGAGGGAAAAGGAACTGTATGTTCAATACCATAACCTTAAACTCTACCTACGTCTGGGTATGACACTTAAGATGGTGCGGAGTTCTGTGGCTCGATCAGTAACCATGGATGGAACTTTACATCAGCCTCAACACGGAACTCTCGTGGTAGGTCACCAGCGACTTCCAGTGATACCTCTACAAGTTGATGAACAACACTGGTATGCTAATGCATGGAGGACAGGCTGAGCCTAGTCAAAGTCAAATCAAACTATGCCTGAGCAAAGCTATTCAGTGATGACTTAGCTGCTCTACAAATGCACAAGACAAGCATGCTACTGGTCTGGCCTGTCTATGTGGCATGTCCATCTTCGACCTCTCGAAGCGCTTCAGGAACGACTTCTACTACAAACAGCGTAAGCTGCACTATGGTGCCAAGGTCCGTCTCCTTTACATGGCCATGGGCGACTTGCTGAAGGTTCATACTGAGGATATCGATGCCGATATGGCTGCGAGGAGTGACCTCTATGAGATAAACAACTACCCAGTAGGACATTCGCTAAACAGCACAGCCAACAATGTCATAGAAGAGTTTGTCAGCCTATGCAAGATGATGTACTCCATCAAGGGGTCAGATGAACAGGAGATCAAAAAGGCAAAGCGTGTACGCAAGTCTGTGGTGAGGCAGATTCGCCATGTGCAGTATAAGATAAGCGAAAGATCTTCAACCATGGCATGGACATGCTGCCAAGTGAGGGCAATCACATCTGTGGAGTACATTAGAACAAAACACTCCTCAGCCATTCGACAACCAAGAGGTGGATCGCTCCTGATGGTGTTTACACCATGGCTTATGACAATAAAGATATTCATCACTCCTATAGACGCCTTTAGCATTAGACCTCGCCAATACAACCTCTCACACTGATTCCTGAACGACTACCAGATGCCACCATCTCCTGGACATGTTGGTGCTGGAACAGCATCTCTGCCAGTGTTCAGTTCCACCATTCGAGGATTGCTTTGGCACAGTGATGACAGACCTAACCTCGTCTAACTACAACACCACGTTTCCGTATAGGGGCTGTCATCGCACCTCTGATCTCCTTACCCATATCAGCTTGCAGCAGCTCTAGCCACTGGAGGGAGAGCATCGGGTCATCATAGACACTCTGGAACTTGTCTGCCACATGCCACACGGACTTATCTGTGATTGCTACTGTGGCCTTGTACCTGGCCACATCGATAATGGTTAGAGCCTATACTTGTAAGTCTTGCAACCGTCACGGTCATGTGGAAGAAACAGCACATCTGCTCAGTGCATTATCCTCAGGACAGGTTCATCGAAGTGTGCACACCGAATGTGGTGTGGATGAACCTGCATATCTGCCACATTGCCTGCCTGGGAGCCTCTGACTAACTGGATCTAATGCGATTCTTGCAGACCGTACGGCATGCAGCCTCCACTTCAGTAGCTTGTGAGACTCGTGCTAATAGGTAACAGGCCAATAATCGAGGGCCTCAAGAGAGGCAACTATTGGCTCTCAGATGACATCACCTATATTAATTCCAGAGGCGAACTCTAGACAGATGAACAGATGGATATCATTCATTCGACCATTGCTGAACACATCAGACACATGGATAGATCGCCATCTAATCTCAGCCAGGTACTCAGGCACATCCACCAATTGACAAACGTTAAGCTTGATCGGCCTGGCCATCCAATAAAGTATGTCTTACATATATAGTGGCAGAGATGCCTGTGAGGGCCACTGCGATATCATCTTCGACATCGTCATAATGCTCATCGTCGACATGATCTAGATCGTCAAAATCACCTGTTGGGTTCCATATATAAACATGTAAAATATAAAGATGGCATCTGTGAAGTACAGCAATATCACGCTCACTGAGTCAATGCCTGCTATGAGGTTTCCAACATGGCTGAGCTAGTTGCCATGATTGGGATGTCTCACAATCAGTGAGATGGTACTGACCCTCGAGCGCTATCTCGAGATCGTCGTGTCCACTAGTTAGGTGCAAAAGAGACACATACCACTCCGAAAATGCTGGTCCTGACAACCACAAACTTGTTTAGATCCTGCTTGATTGCTTCCTGGTCGTTCTCATCATACCATCGTCGAGATGCCTGGTGTAAACCCAGAGGAACAACATGTCCCGCATCTTGTCCGGATTCACGTGTGTGATCTCGAGGAGGAAGAAGAGTGGTACAGCCACAGACATATCGATGTCTGGTTTTAGGCTGAATTCTGTGATGGCATCATTACACCCCACAACATAATATCCCTTTCTCTTCAAATAGAAGCTAGGTCCACATACCAGTGGACATGCAACCTCTGGTGGTTCTACATCATCCGCTGATGTACTCCAGAGCTTGAACTTCAGAGTCATACTCCTGATCTCGTGAATCTGTTCCGAGATTATGAAGTTGATGTACTTCCCCGCAGCAAAGTGAGAGAGAAAAGAGAGAGAGAGAGATAGTTATCATCATGAATACCAGGCCAAATGACTGTCAGGTAGTCCTTCCATGGATTGGTGTGGTGCAAGATCCTGGGCGCGACCGCATTATCTGGATGTTGTGCATACGGCTGCATGTTTAAGGCGTCTCTATAGTGTTCTGTATAGAAGAAGATTAAAAGCCTCCATGTTTACAAAGTTCTCCAACCGATTGTCTCGCAGCATGCTCGTAAGAGCGAGTGAGATGTATTCCTGTCGATGAAGGAGCTGTGACCAGAATCCAATATAAGAAGTTTGACACTGCCACGGGCAGAGAGCTGGATCTCCCAGGTGCCCACACTGAGAGTCATGTTATCCTTGTTTTGCGGAAGGTGAGGACTGGTGCTTAGGACAGGCTTTCAGTCGTGAAATGTCTGAGTATATTCGACTTTCACACATATGAAGAGAGCCATGCTGGATAACCTACCTTCTGGAGCAACACAATACTTCTGAGAGGAAAGAAAAGATGCAGTTGATCAACGACGGGAAGATGGCGACACCACTGGACATGTGGTGTTTAGTGAGGATGGTCATACTACCGGGATTAGTGAAGGCGTTGAGCACATACTCAATGATGATGGCCTGGATCGGATCCAGGAGAAAATAGCAGCATTTCTATTTCCCAAAGGAGAGCTACCAAAATACCTTATCGAAGCTGCCCACAGGATAGATGCGAGCAGATCTTGGCGAAAATGGGTCTTCCGTGAGAGGTTCAGTAAGAAGAAGACCTGAATGAAAGAAGATCCAGGCAGAACATGCTCCGGAGCAGAGCATGTGAAAGATGATCCAGAGGAGCAGATTAAAGATGTTCCAGGTAAGCTGTGAAAATCACCTCCATGTTAATGACAGCGCGACAATACTAGCATGTATGTGCCATTGGTGTATGTGCGCGTGCGTGTGTGTGTACGTGCATGCATCCACCCGCACGTGTGTGTGTGTGTGTGCGTGCGTGCGTGCGTGCGTGTGTGCACGAATGAGTGAGTAGGTGTGTGAGCGGATGGGTGGGTGGGTGGAGAGTGAGGTGGGTGGGTGGGTGGGTGGGTGGGTGGGTGAGTGAGTGAGTGAGTGAGTGAGTGAGTGAGTGAGTGAGTGAGTGAGTGAGTGAGTGAGTGAGTGAGTGAGTGAGTGAGTGAGTGAGTGAGAAAAATAGAGAGAAAGAGAGAGAGGAGTAAGTGAGAGAGAGAGAGAGAGAGAGAGAGAGAGAGAGAGAGAGAGAGAGAGATAGTGTGTGAGTGCTTGAGTACATGTATTCATGCATGTCTGTGCGTGCATGCATGAGTGAGTGTGCAAATGGTGGGACTGAGAAAAGGTGAGTGAGTGAGTGAGTGAGTGAGTGAGTGAGTGAGTGAGTGAGTGAGTGAGTGAGTGAGTGAGTGAGTGAGTGAGTGAGTGAGAGAGCGAGCGAGTGCGCACGCGCACGCGTGCGTGAGTGAGCGAGTGAGAAAAATACAGAGAAAGAGAGAGAGAGGAGTAAGTGTGTGAGAGAGAGAGAGAGTGTGTGAGTGATTGAGTACATCTATTCATGCGTGTCTGTGCGTGCATTCATGAGTGAGTGTGCAAATGGTAGGACTGGGAAAAAGTGAGTGAGTGAGTGAGTGAGTGAGTGAGTGAGTGAGTGGGTGGGTGGGTGGGTGGGTGGGTGGGTGGGTGGGTGGGTGGGAGTGAGTGAGTGAGTGAGTGAGTGAGTGAGTGAGTGAGTGAGTGAGTGGGTGGGTGGGTGGGTGGGTGGGTGGGTGGGTGGGTGGGTGGGTGGGTGGGTGGGTGGGTGGGTGGGTGAGTGAGTGAGTGAGTGAGTGAGTGAGTGAGTGAGTGAGTGAGTGCGTGCGTGAGTGAGTGAGTGAGTGAGTGAGTGAGTGAGTGGGTGAGTGAGCTAGTTAGTTGCTCATCCATCCACACACCAGCTCACGCATTCCCAATGGTATATATCTATGAATTCGCGTGCACATGGCTAGAATGGTGAATTTAATACCAAGTTGAGAATAAATGAACAGAACATGTACATGTATATTGTATGTAAATTACTCATATCAAATTAGTGAATACAATTCCAAAAAGTATCTTAGAAATAATTTTGATAAATACTAATGATGTAACAAATAACGAATTTAACGCTTTAATGACCAAATTTGGTCAAGAAAATCAAAATATTTGCTTATTGAATGTCCATTTGCAGGCCAAGAGAAGACTATCTTTGAAAATGTATAACTGAAATTTCTGGCTCGATAATCACGTTATAAAATTTCAAAAATAGTCTTCTCTTGTCCTACAAATGGCCCTTCATCAAGACCATTGCAGAAGCTGGTTTTGCCATGAAATGGTTAACAAGAGGCCCTTTGGCATGTGGCGCTCACCTGGACCATTAGCATTTGAACCATTTGCATTTAAATAGATATGATGGGTAATTTTCGGAAAATCCAAGATGGCCACCCATAAAATTTACGAATCAAAATTCTGAATACAAATTCTAGTCTACCTTGATAGGGTCACTCTAGCCAAATTTGTTTGAAATATGTCAAGCAACTAAGGAGAAGCAGTGTTTTCACAATTTCTGGTAAATTTTCATGCAATCTAAGATTTTCACCCAAAAAATTGATCAATCAAAATTCTTAATAGAATTTCTAAAGCCTACCACCATAGAATCCATTAGCAAATTTCTTTTTGAAATATGTCAAGCAGCTAGAGGGGTAGCAATTTGACAATTTCCGGTACATTTTTCATAAAATCTCAGATTTTCATGCAATTGATGAACCAAAATTCTGAATGGATGTTCCAGAGCCTATGGCCATAGAATCCTTTCAGTCTAATTTGGTTTAAACCGGTCAAGATGGTCAGGAGAAGAAGCAATTTGACAATTTCCAGTACATTTTTCATAAAATCTCAGATGCAAAAAATTGATGAACCAAAATTCTGAATGGATGTTCTAGAGCCTATGGCCATAGGATCCTTTCAGCCTAATTTGGTTAAAACCGGTCGAGATGGTCAGGAGAAGAAGCAATTTGACAATTTCCAGTACATTTTTTATAAAATCTCAGATTTTCACCCAAAAAATTAATGAATTAAAATTCTGAATGGATGTTCTTGAGCTTATAACCATAGGGTCCTTTCAGCCAAATTTGGTTGAAATCGCTCAGAATGGTAAGGAGAAGCATTTTGACAATTTCCGGTATATTTTTCATAAAATCTAAGATTTTCACCCAAAAAGTTGGTGAATCAAAATTCTGAATGCATGTTCTATAACGTATGACCATAGGATTCTTTCAGCCCAATTTGGTTGAAATCGGTCAAAATGGTAAGGAGAAGAAGCAATTTGACAATTTCCGGTATATTTTTCATAAAATCTAAGCTTTTCACCCAAAATATTTATAAATCGAAATTCTGAATATAAGTTCTATAACCTATGACCATAGGAGCCTTTCAGCCAAATTTGATTGAAATCGGTCAAACGGGTAAGAAGAAGAAGCAATTTGACAATTTCCGGTAAATTTTTAATAAAATCTAGGATTTTCACTCAAAACATTTACGCAACAAAATTCTGAATGGAAATTCTAGAGCCTAGGACCATAGGATTCTTTCAGCCCGGTTTGGTTGAAATCGGTCAAAATTCTAAGTTGAAGAAGTAATTTGACAATTTCCGGTAAATTTTTAATAAAATCTAAGTTTATCACCCAAAATATTTACGAATCAAAATTCCGAATGGAAGTTCTATAACCTATGACCATAGAATCCGTTCAGCCAAATTTGATTGAAATCGGTCAAACGGGTAAGGAGAAGAAGCAATTTAACAATTTCCTGTACATTTTTAATAAAATCTATTATTTTGACCCAAAAAATTTATGAATCAAAATTCCAAATCGAAGTTCCGGATCCAAGCACAATAGCATCTTTGGACCAAAATTAAGTTGAGATTCGGCTATTGGTTAAGGATGAGTAGCGTTTTAAAGCACAAGTTGATGGACGACCGGCGGACAGACATACGGACGGACGGATGGACGGTCGCCACGGCATAAGCTCACTTGGCATTTCAGGCCAGGTGAACTAATAATATTGTAATAATATTATATATTTTTACAAACTCGTAAATATATTGTTCGCAATTGTATATCTGTAAAACAAAGTAGTGTACAAACAACATTTACACAAGTATACAAAACATCACTGCATGACCACCTGCATACACTGATGCATACACATACACATGCGCGTGTGTGTACGTGTGCACGCACATGGATGTACGCATGGGTGAACGTATGTACACTCTATCTCTCACACATGCATACATATACGCGAACACGTACTCACGCACACAGGCACGAATGCATCCACGAGCGCGCGCGCGTGCACGCATGCACGCACGCACACACACACACGTGTATGCACGCAAACACACCCAAACACACACATATACACACTACTATAATTGAATTGATTAATAAATTACACAGTGATACTTTAACAGAGTGCTAATGGGAAAACACCTTCAGATAAATCTTATTGCATTGTGAAAATACTGTATAGCTATATTATATAGTTTAACAAATTGGGTTTCAAAACAACCATGCGGGAAAACTGTTGAATATTTTGAGATTATTTTGACTGGAAGCTGTTGCTGCCTAGGTACTGAGAGGCGGGTCGTATTTAACCCTTTAACCATTGATGTTCCAGTGACTCAGTTTGAAGACAACCAGACAGGACAAATGTTAAATACATTTAAAACTAATTCGACTGGATCCTGTTATTCAACAGGATATTATTTACATCATAATAACTTTGCCGTGTCTGATCTGAGAGGGTTAAGCTCTTCAAATTGCCAGCAATATATAAACATTAGTTAAAACTATCATAATGTATTACTGCTTGCACTGTAATGTGTGTGTACTCACGCTGTGAGGAAAACAAGCGCATGCACACACTATAGCGGCAACCAATGTGACTTTGCAAAACTAGAAGGCTCGCAACCCGCAAGTCAAGATCTTTTGTTTTTACGCATATTACGCATCATATGTGGCAGTATCGCTAAATAAGGATTTCTTAAAATAGTATAAGCAATTTATGAATCAAATTTCTATTGAAACACTTAATGTTTCTAATTCTTGGTGCAAAACAAATTACTGCAAGTCTCAAACAGGCAAAAATAAGAATAAATTTTGAATCATTTTCATTATGACTGAGACTGGATGCAATGATGGCATAGAACAAATCCATACAGTTTTTGTTTTAAGATCGGATATTAGTCCTTGATAAATTAAATTTGATAAATCAAACTGAAAAAAGGCCCACAAAATGTGTGCTGCATTCTACAAACCACAAGCCGCACACCATTTGGTTCACACCATTTGGCTCGCTACGTAGAGCTATCTTTGCACAACAAACAATGCCACAAATTTGACAGACAGACTGACAGAAATACTTATACTACCCACGAGCCATAACCATGAGACATCAAAGCCATACAGCTTTAGAAATTCCAAATTTGAGCACCGAGGTGTGAGCATGGGTTTGCGATGGTTTCAGTGAGATTTGATGCCTGAAACAAAACTTACTGCTGAAATTATTGTCTACAGTACAGCTCAGAAACAGCTTAAAATGTTTCCAAAACAAAATAAAACATACTGTTGAATATTTTTGACTTAATTTGATTGGAAGACATTGCTGCCTAAGGCAGCAATGGCTTCCAATCAAATTAAGTCAAAAATATTCAACAGAACATTTCTTACGCCGTGTTCAAAATTGTACTAACTAACATGTTTCTGTTTTCGTTTTGGAAACATTTTAGCTTCTTTAAGAGCTGTACTCTATATAAAACCTTGTTCCTCCTGAGAATATTTACATCACAACTAACTGAGTATTACAGCGCTAGCGATACCACCTTATGATAACTTTAACAGACACTTCTGTAACCGGTTCTCAGTACATAGACGTCAACGCTTTAACCCCGTGACCTACACATGGACAAAAAAATAGATAGATTAACGGATGCGTTTTATTACTAACATAATTTTATCCAAGAATTGCTAATCCTTAGGCCCTGAAATACCAGTGTGATTTTGAATTCTCATAATCTAAATTTCAAAGTAATAGTAATTATACATGGAAAGCTGTTGACTATTTTGAAACTAATTCGACTCGAACCTATTGCTGCCATAGGCCAGTCTAATTAGTTTCAAATTATTCAACTGACTATTTATTAGGTCAAACAGAATTTGTCATGTCTGGGTCAAGGAGTTAAATAAATTATTAATAAAGCAGACATGTAGCTTACAGGCAAATCTTCTCCAGAAGAAAACTAGCTTCTGGAGCCGGAGGAAAGTGGCTCTTTAAATCTTTAAAGATCAAAATATGTCAGGAATATACAGGTTCTCTCCCAGGCTATGTCCATTTGTAAGCCAAGAGAAGAATATTTTAGAAAATTTACCACTGGAATGACTGGCGTGGTTACTGATCCAGTCATTCCAGCCGTGGGTTTTCTAAAACATTCTCCTCATGGCCTCTAAATGGCTATTTTACATGTTCAATGCAGAACCTGTTTTGACCGGTGTGTCTACTAAGGGGCTATAGTAAGTCAGCAGAATTTAACACAATGGATGTAGGTTTTACTGTATTTTCCTACATCATATATTTGGCACGTTTACATTACTAGGACGACTAGATATGAAAAATAATAAAATATATAAATACTGACCGTTCAGCTTTAATTTATAAATTACGTAATTAGGCACATAGATTATCGTGACATTTGGATTTCAGTCTTCATGATTCATTATCAAGTCTTGCTTTGCAGTAACCATGCAGGTGCTATCTGAAGTTGCATTCAGAAACATTTACAAAATGAGCGTGTTACAAACGCTGTCCGGCAGCTATAACTTAGATTTGATTGTTTGAGCAATTTACACCTGTATGATCTTACAAATTTAGAAAATATACATAGTTCTACGCTTAACCCCTATCACCCGTTAATGCCAGTATTTGGTCAAGAATATTAAAAAAAATGTCCATTTGCAGACCAAGAGAAGACTATTTAAAAAAATTTACCACTGGAATGACTGGCTCGACTATCGAGCCAGTCATTCCCGTGGTAAATTTTCAAAAATAGCCTTCTATTGGTCCGCAAATGGTCATTTCCCAAGACCACTGAGAAAATAAAGGGTCAATTGAAGAAATATGTAATTAAACTGAAATTAAATTCATTTTCGGGGACAAGTGGAAAAAAATCTTAGAAAACTTGTCACTGAAAAACCGGTTCGTATCCCGAGCCAGCCGCTCAAGTGGTAAGTCTGCTAAAGTATTCGGGCCTTGGTTTACGAATGGACATCTTTCAAGGTCACGGTGAGAAGCAATGGAGAAATACAGTTTTAGCTATGCCCCGCCCATCTCTAGCTAAGCTCCACCTACGTTTTGACCGTGTTGGGATCGATCAACCACTGCGCTCTCTGTATCTAAATTTCCAGAAAACTATACAGGTAAGCTGTTGAATATTTTGAAAACTAATTTGAGTGGGTGCCATGACTAGTCAAATTAGTTTTAAAATAGTCTACAGCATGTTTATTAAATATTATAGCCATAGAGTTCGTACAGCAACGCGTAATCCATCATCAATTAAGCTTTCGTGATGAACTTATCTACATCATTCATGAAGTAATTGATTATGACGTCATCCTACACATCACGTAGTTGATTAAGACGTCATATAATTGATGGGTAAACTTGAAAGGTCCATTTTGGTTGGCATTGATTATTAATGGCAATCTTTAACTGACTGACTGCTGTAATCCACCAGCCGATAATTTAAAATAGGCAATAACTCTGGACATGCTGAATAGTTTGAAAACAATTTGACTGAAAGTTGTTGGTGGCTTAGCCACTAACAACTTTCAATCAAATTGTTTTCAAAATATTCAGCATATCCAAAGTTAAACGCCATGGAGAATTAGTCTGCAGAAATTCAGCAGGCAGACAGTTAATGCTACGAATGGTCAAGTTTGGTCGAGAATATCTAAATCTTTGCTCAGTGAACGTCCATTTGGCGGCCAAGAGAAGAGCATTTTTGAAAATTTACCACTAGAATGGCTGGCTCCCATATTGAGCCACTCACTTCCGTGATAGGTTTGCAGAAATGGTCTTCTCTTGACCACCAAATGAGCATTTCTCAAGCCCACTACAGGGGCCAGTTATAGTCGGTTTGACCACAAAACTGTTAAAACTCTAATTCGGTTTTCAGCCACCTACCCACAATCCCTTGCGCTTACTACTAATAATACTGTTCGCTTAACTGGAACCTATAGGGGAACTCAAACAGAGGATGGTCACAACACGACAAATGGTGCTTTTGCATACTTTAAATAAAATAAAATATATTATTTGGAATTTTTCCGAATTCCTTAATTGTAAATTTCTCAACAAAAAGGGAATTTCTTTTTAATTTATCATCAGCATCCCATAGCTACGCGATCGCGTGAATGAGTGTTGTGATAAGACGTCCTCGCGTGAATGATTGATAGCTCACAATAGTTGATTCAGACACAGCCATGGTAATGAGATGCAACAAAAATACTAGTATTTGTTAACCCTTTAAGCCTTAAATATTTTCAAGAAAATAGCAATTTTCTAAAAGAAAATGTCAATTTGCAGACTAAGAGAAGAGTGTTTTTGAAAATTTACCACTGGAATGACTGGCTCGGTTATCGAGCCAGTCATTCCAGTTGTAAAATTTTCAAAAATAGTCTTCTCTTGGCCTGCAAATGGACATTTCTCAAGACCACTGCTGAAGCCGTTTTTGGCTGATATGCAGGTAAAAGGGTTAAACTTTAACTTGGATCGGAGCTGGTGTTCACTTCATTACTGCATCATACACTAGTTTCTTCTAAGCTGAAATAAAACGCGTGGCGCAATCTGAATCCAAGTGG
>CM067363.1:49971494-50178601 GCA_034401795.1 Chaetoderma sp. LZ-2023a | reverse complement strand
TGGATGTTGCTTATCAGCCCTTGGGATACATAAAATGTGTCCAAAATGTCCGTGGATTTTGGTTTCTGCTCAATAACGTCACCTTCTAATGGATGGATTCATTTCAAATTTGGTATGCCAACTCCTGATCAGGTGCCCTCAGTGGAGATTGCGAATCAGCGAAACGCGTCTAGACGCCGTATCTATCTCCCTTGTAATACTTAAAATTTGTTTAAAATTCCCGTGCGTTTGGCTTTCGCTCAACAACTTCTTATAATGGATGTTGCATTACTCTGTCTGGCCACATAGCTGTTTATTTGTTTATCTATTTACCTGCCAGTACAATCTATCTGTCAATCCCTAGGGCAAACAGGGTTTCGTGAATGGCTGCCGGATGCGGGGTGGGGAGTGTGCGTGCGTACGCGCGTGCGTGCGTGTGTGTGGTCATGTGATGTACGCCATCTACTTAATTAGTAAAGACATGCAATTCGTACACTTGATGGTCTATTGAATAGATACGTCATTCATTAAGTATTTTGATTGTGACGTCAGTCTTACATATGACGTAATTAATTATGACGTCATATAGCCTACGTGTGTAACAGACCGGATCTATCTATTCCATCCGGGGCGAGGGTAATAACAAAATGCCATGTTAACCCTAAAAGTCATTCAGAGATCACAGACAGTATATATAATATTATTGAAACTACCTGTATAATGCAGGTTACTGGACCAATACCTAGCCCGAACTGGCCCAGTAACCCGCTTTATCAGAGTAGTGTACATATAATTGTCAATTAGTTCGACCTGCAGCTTGACTGACTTTTTCATCGGAGAAAAGTATTCAGTCACTAGTGATTCATCTGAGCGCATTTCATATCCGACTGATGATGAGTGCAAAGGAGGGTCGCATAAGGCTAATGTGCATAGCGGTGTCAATGGATCAATGATGGAGGGATATGACCTGCCACTCAAGTCTATGACGTCATACTCAATTACGTCACCATACACAGTGACGTACCTAGATCCATCATGAGCATTGAAGAATATGCCAAGTGTACGAATTCTATGTCTTTAACAGGTTTACAATTTAATAAGCATTATGTTGAGAATCTTGAAACTAATTTGACTGGGAACTGGCAGCAACATACACCGCCAAATTGGTTTCAAAATATTCACCAGCTTACCTATATAGTTACCTTAAAATTAGGATTCTGGGAATTCAGAATTCAACGTATAAAATAAATCCCAACATGCACAAAAAGTGGGAGCTTAATTAGAAATGGGCGAGGCATGGCTAGAAATTGGCGGGGAATAGCCAGAAATATTACCAGCTGAAAACCAATAATGTTAGCGTTATAAGGTGACTGTTAAATCTGGTTATTAATATCAGAAGATTATAGCTGCCACAAAGTATCATCTTACGGTGGGTAAAAAGATTCAGGATTATTAATAGGGCCTTCACATAAAAAGAATGAAGGCATATGCTGCTGATAGAATAAGTATTGTTGTTTTTTTATTTTCAGGAGTACGTTTTGCGGTCATTGTGGTAATAGATGTGAGGACAATGACTAAGGTCAGTATATAACACCTTAACGACACCAAAGATGGTCAAACATGGCTTCTGCAGAAGTCTTGAGGAATGCCACAGAACGAAATGTTGCAGAACAAGACTATTTTTTAAAGATTTTAACAAGGGGCTGAATGAGTTAGTCGTTCATTGTAAATTTTTCTTCGCAGAATTTCTTGAATAAATTGGAGCAGTAAAAGGTTAAAGTTCTCGTGTGTCAATAAATAAAGGTAAAATATCACGAGTTCTACGATATTTGCGCATTTCTGTGCAGCTTGCCCAGCATGCAATGTTAGCTAACGAATGATCAATCTATAATAATAGTCTCAGATTACTGAGGCATTTTAGCTCATGAATTTCCAGTCAGTACAGACCACAGAATCAAATAAAATGACATATAATAGTTGGACTGATTATGGCGTTTGAACACTGCATGCTGGGTAAGGGACAAATATCCTGGATCTCATGCATATTGCTTTATTTATTGATATGGAACTTTAACCCTTCAACCGTCAAATTTGATCAAGAAAATTTCAATTTCTCATAGAAGATGTCCATTTACAGACCAAGAGAAGACTAGTTTTTTAATTTACCACTGGAATGACTGGCTCGGTTATCGAGCCAGTAATTCCAGTGATAAAATTTTCGGCAAATCTGCAAATGGACGTTTTTCAAGACCACTGCAGAAGCCGTTTTTGGCTGATATGAGTGTTAAATGGTTAACATAGGCTTCATTCAGAAATCTGACAATATCATCGTTTAGGGACATTTCAAGCATACTAACCAACATTATTCAATGGCCTAATCAGATCATTTTGATCACGTGAGATTTTGTTGCCTGTGTCTTCTCCTGCATTCGACTTTAATCCTCTAACCATTAAAATTTCATTTTGAAGATCACCATAGAGGAAACTCGTTAACTAATTAAAAATTAATTCAGGAATCCATTTCCTCACTAAATCATATCATGAACTACGTGACGTGTAGGACGACGTCATAATCATGACGTCATGAATGACTCGATATAGTCAGTCTTTAACGCGTAATGTCCGACATGGTGTACGAATTATATGTCGGTACCATTTAATACCTCCCATCTCTAGCTAAGCTCCACCCACATCACGCTCATTTTGAGATCGATCCATCCCTGAACTCGCTGACTATCAATTTGCAGAAAATATATACCGGTAAGCTGTTGAGTATTTTGGAACTAATTTGATTGGGTGCTGTTGATGCCTATGGCAACAGCGCCCAGTCAAATTAGTTTCAAAATATTCTGCAGCATGTTTATTTAATATCAAAAACATATCATTTGTACAACTTGTCGGATTATTAAACGTTTAAGACAGAGTATATCGAGTTATTCATGACTTCATGATTATGACGTCATCCTAAACGTCACATAGTTGATTATGACGTCATATGATCGATGGCTAAACTTGGAAAGGTCCATTATTGCCATATCAACCTGACCTGTATATCCTACAAAATCATAGAACATATGATCTGCAGCAGCTCAGTGAAACATGACAGTCAGTCAGTCACAATAATATATTTCGCGAAAAGAGGTCATGCGAGACACAACTCCTTGGGTTCATACATAATGCCTCAAGCAACATGTAACATGCCGACCAGACAGACGTGTGCGTCCTCAACTTCTCCAAGGCATTCGACAAAGTTGGCCACAAAAGACTTGATGACAAAGTGAAGTGGTAGGGCATCAATGATAAAGCAAACCAATGGATCCTCAGCTTCCTGTTCGTACTCAGTCCGTAGTTGTCGGTGGTACATCTTCAAATTGTGTTCAAGTTGTCTCAGTTGTCCCACAAGGCTCTGTACTGGGAGGCTGGGACCACGCCTATTCTTGTATTACATCAATGACATTGCAAATAGTTTAACATCTACAACACGGCTATTTGCTGATGATGCCATGATCCAAGCCGACTGTTAAGAATGAGAATGATGCCGAACTACTACAAAACGCTCTCGAGTTGTTGGTAAAATGGGAAAGCGCCTGGATGATGAAGTTCTACCTTGAGAAATATGAGATCGATGACATTACTCACAAAGAAAGCCACTAGAATACACATATGCAATCCATGGTAATCTACTCAAACACAGGGACACATAAAATAATTTGGTGGTAAGATATCGCATGACCTTCTCTGGGACAAACACATCGAGAATATCACAGCCTAATCAGTGGCGTAGCCAGGTTTTCACGTCAGGGGAACGAGGTCTAAAGAGGCGCCACCCCACTTGAGCGAGGGCTTAAAAGGCGCCACCCCGCATACCAATTAGGTGTCGCAATCTGCTTAAATTTCTTTAATGAAGAGAAAATAGCATCCCAGCGTCGCCAATTATTTTATTCTACCGAGAAATCAGCGTGTATTCTATTATTCTTTGTCCTGATCTAACGTAATTAAAACAAAATGTCTCAACATAGCGATGAACAAGCATGACAAGAAGATATTAACAACGTTGTAAATTCAAATAGTTCTAATTTTCAATGTAGATTAACTTGTTAAAGGTGGCTTGGGAGTTGGGACGTCCAGAAACGTGTATGTGTTACGGACATGATTTAGCGCCACATTTGGGAAGATTGGTCCAGGGGTAGCGAGCGCTCCCCCTGCCCCCCCCCCCCCCCCCTGGCTACGCTACTGAGCCTAATATCAGTCAAACGGTCTGGGACCCGGCATATACCAATGAAAATCAAATCGGCCCAAAGACTCATATGTAAATACACTAAATCGGTACTGACAGACCATACACTAAATCGGTACTGACAGACCATACACTAAATCGGTACTGACAGACCACCAGTGTAAGCGCAATGCTCAGAGAACTAAACTGACAGCCCCTGGCAGAGAGGCGTAGAAGCGCAAGAATGGATATGAAATTGAAATTTAGCCTCTAGGAATTCAGGTCTTGAAGCGTCCAATTAATTTCAACATGCGCAAAAAGTGGGATTAGCTAAAAAAAATGGGCGGGACATAGCTAGAACAGGATCCGTGCATTACAACCCTTATAACGCAGCTTACTGGGCCGATGTTCAGTATCGGCCCGGCATCGCCCAGTAAGCTGGGTTTTCTGGGAACCAATTTTTGGTCCACTGTCCAGGCCGTGACCAAATACGTTCTTGCACATTGTCATACTAGTCATATCATGCTGGCATGTTTTAGGTCATTTTGGAAACGTGTGAAGTTATTTCTGAGTTGTACTGTAATCAATCAATCTATGTTTCTCATCTTTCAGGGATGGGGAGAGAAGGACATACTGAGTGGAGACGTACAATAAGCTGATAGATTACTGGCCATCGTCAAAGGATTGCTCACTTACGAATATATGCAATACAGTTTTAAAACGTTATCTTTGTTGCCTTGTTCCTGACTACATGCCCCATTTGACCCGTGCTAGACATCATCATTTCTTCTCACGAAAATGGCATCAGGTTACAGTCATGAGTGAGCTTTGCCTTTCACATTTTCCTAACCCTTTTTGGTGATAGCATATTGTATAAGTAGTGAGAAGTTAACCTTATCACCGATGAAATCCCTATGCCTTAGGCAGCAAGGTCTTCCAGTCAAATTAATTTCAAAATATTAACAGCTAACCTGTTTAGTTTTCTGAAAATTGATAGTCGGGGAGTTCAGGGACACCACGAGCGAGGTGTGGGTGGAGCTTAGCTAGAGATGGGCGGGGCATAGCTAAAACTGGAAAGGTCCATTGGTCAAGCTGGACACACACGCCTTTTGCGGTGTTCATGAGGAATGTCCATTTGCAGGCCAAGACTATTTTTGAAATTTTACCACTAGAATAACTGGCTCGATTATCAAGATTGCTCAATAAAATTTACATTTTTGCTTAGAGAATGTCCATTTGCAGGTCCAGAGGAATAATTTTGAAATTTTAACACTAGAATGACTGGCTCGGTAGTCGATATTTATTTCTTGACCTGCAAATAGCCACTCACTCAGCAAAAATGCCGATTTTATGTTAAATTAAAACCACAGCACAATGACGGATATAACTAGAATGCACTCGAGGGTGATGCTAACTCACGCCTTTGTGCTCTTCCTTGCCAATGTACATAGTGAGCCCCCCCCCCCCACCCCCTTGACCTAGATAGTTGATCCCTTGACCTCAAACTCATAGCAATCATAAGCTGTCGTCATATGAAGGCGTGTGACCTAGAAATTTGATGCTTTTCCCTTAAATTCATGGAACTTCTAGCCACATAGTATATGAAGGGGTGCACCAAATTTGGTGATTCTACCTACTTGAGTTCCCGATTTATGGCTAAAACGGTGTATTTCGGGATGTGCTTAGTGACCCTGTGACCTAGATATTTGAAGTTTTTACCTGAAACAAAGTTGACATTCTAGTCAACCGTAAGATGAATGTAGGGCTGTTCGATTATGGAAATAAATAATCGATTATGATGTCTGGAAAATAATCGATTTAATCGGATAATCGATTATTTAATCTTGAAACTTTAGAAGTCGCAACTACGTAGTGAGGGGTGGAGGGAGGGAGGGTGAGAGAGAGAGCGAGAGTAAAAAAAATAATAATGATAAATAAATAAATAATTAAATAAATAAATTTTCTATAAAAATAACAGAATACCCACTTTCGTAAATTGGTTCCTAGATAGGTTTAGATTACCTCAACTAAGTAGGCCTATGAAAAGACTGCAAGACACTCAATAGGACAGGCTATATCAACCAGACCAGTCCTCTGGTTGGCTGAAGACGAGGAACAGCCCCGCCCAGTGTAATGAAGTCGATTTGTAATCCATTGTTCACTCGTTCCCATTGGATAATGGTCTTAAGAAACCAGCGGGTATACCCAGATTTCCAAGCCAGTAAAATGGCGCCAATTTAATTCTAACATTATAGAGATTAACTTTTAATTGTATAGAGCTCGCCCTTAGCGCCAATCTACGATGTTTCCCTGGTTTCCAGCATTGGAAAAGCTGAATATTTTGAAAATCATTTGATTGTGGGTGGAGCAACAGATTTAAGTCAAATTAGTTACAAAACAATTTGCAGACTCGCGAAATGGCCATATTATTTATATTTTTATTATGATATAGATCTATCTATGACGTTTCCCTATTTCGCAGCATTAGAAAAGTCGAATATTTTGAAAATCAGTTGACTGCAAGTTGTTGCTGCCTTATGCAGCAAGTTTTAAATCAAATAAGTTCCAAAACAACTGTCAGAATTTGTGAAAATTTGCATTGAAATTTTGTGAATTTACTATGAAAAACACTAATTCATTTTTTTAATTTTTTTCGCAAAATGGACACCAATACTTCAGCTATAGCCTATAGCAAACAAATTCTTCCTATCATTGGCGCATTAAGCAATTACTTATATAAACAAGAGGCCCAAGGGGCCTGTATCGCTCACCTGCATCATAGGCATTTCAACCAGAAAGGCCATCAACAATAAGTAAAACCCTACAGAGTTCAGCAGAATTATAACAAGAAACCAGAAGCCATGTTTCTTTATGTATCAACTACTTTTGAACAAAACTTAACGGCCCTTAGTCCCTTATCATATTTTCCAAATTTCGGCCCAAACCGTTCAACGATTCTGGATACGAAGTTGTTTTCGCGAAAACTAGGTCATCCAAGATGGCCGCCAAGCCAATGGACCAATCAGGTTCTCTTAAACAAATTGGTTCTCCTCCTGCATTACATGATGTTTCATGAGTTTTGAATCAGCCCCCAAGCCGTTTAGGAGATTTTTAAAGACATTTCTAAAAATTTGCTGGTTTAGCCGGTGGCCATCTTGGATTCTGGGCGATCAGCTTCGTTTGAACAAACTTAGATCTCTATGCCCTAAGGCTGCATTCTGCCAAATATAATTGAAATCGGGCTAGTGGTTCTTGAGAAGTCGTTTAAAGAATTCCCCATTGCTTTACTATGGGCCCATTGCTTTACTATGGGAGCCTATGGCAGGAAAGCAAACCAAGATGGCAGTCAAACCGTTTATCCAACAGTCTCGAAAGTGGCATATTTGAACTCGCCACCATGATAAGCACAGCAATTTTCGCTATCAAAATACATCAAATACAAAAAAGCCAATATGACAAAAAGCTAAATTTCGATTGATTGATGCCGGCCATGTTTTTTTAATGTACGAACTTCCTTTGAACAAATTTGAATGGCCCTTGGACCCCAAGCATATTTACCAAATTTCAGCGCTATCCCTTCAGCGGTTCGGGAGAAGTCGTTTTCGCAAAGATGGCCACCAAGCAAATACGCCAATCAGGTTGCCTTGAAAAAACTTGGGTCTAACGTTGCCATAGATGATGTGTTATGAGTATTGAATCAATTCCTCTTGCGGTTTCGGAGAAGATTTTTTAGTGTCTAAAAATCGGCCATTTTGGCTGGTGGCCATCTTGGATTTTGACCGATTCGCTTCGTTTGAACAAACTTAGATCTCTATGCCCTATGAATGCTTCCTCCCAAATATAATTGAAATCGGCCCAGTGGTTCTTGAGAAGTCGTTTAAAGAATTCCCCATTGCTTTACTATGGGCCCATTGCTTTACTATGGGAGACTATGGCGGGAAAACCGTTTGTCCGACAGTCTCGAACGTGGGATATTTGAACTGGCCACACTGATAAGCATATATAAAGCAATTTTCGCCATCAAAATACATCAAATACAAAAACGCCAATATGACCAAGAAACTCTAAATTTTGATTGGTTGATGGCGGCCATATTTTTTAACGAACAAAATTCCCTTGAACGGCCCTTGGTCCCTAAGCATATTTACAAAATTTCAGCTCTATCCCTTCAGTGGTTCGGGAGAAGTCGTTTTCACGAAAACTAGGTCATCCAAGATGGTCGCCAAGCAAATCGGCCAATCAGGTTGTCTTGAACAAACTTGGGTCTACCGTTGCCACAGATGATGTGTTATGAGTTTTGAATCAATTCCACCGGCGGGTTTGGAGATTTTTTAGTGTTTCTAAAAATCAGACATTTTTGCCGGCGGCCATCTTGGATTTTGACCGATCCACTTCGTTTGAACAAACTTAGATCTCTATGCCCTATGAATGCTTCCTCCCAAATATAATTGAAATTGGCCCAGTGGTTCTTGAGAAGAAGTTGTTTAAAGAATTCCTCATTACTTTACTATGGGAGCCGATGGCGGGAAAACAAACCAAGATGGCAGCCAAATCGTTTATCCAACAGTCTCGAAAGTGGCATATTTGAACTCGCCACACTGATAAGCATATATAAAGCAATTTTCGCCATCAAAATACATCAAATACAAAAAAGCCAATGACCAACAAACGCTAAATTTTAATTGGTTGATGGCGGCCATGTTTTTTAACGTACAAAATTCCCTTGAACAAACTTGAAAGGCCCTTGGTCCCTAAGCATATTTACAAAATTTCAGCTCTATCCCTTCAGCGGTTCGGGAGAAGTCGTTTTCGTGAAAACTAGGTCATCCAAGATGGCCGCCAGGCAAATTGTCCAATCAGGTTGCCTTGAACAAACTTGAGTCTACCGCTGCAATAGATGATGTGTTATGAGTTTTGAATCAATTCCTCTAGAGTTTTCGGAGATTTTTAAGTGTTTCTAAAAATCGGCTATTTTGGCCAGTGGCCATCTTGATTTTGGCCAATCGGCTTCGTTTGAACAAACTTGAATCTCTATGCCCTAGGGATGCTTCCTGCCAAATATAATTGAAATCGGCCCAGTGGTTCTTGAGAAGAAGCCGTTTAAAGAAAAAGTTGATGGACGGACGGACGATCGCCACGGCATAAGCTCACTTGGCCTTTCAAGCCAGGTGAGCTAAAAATGTATCACTGGAATGACTGGCTCGAGCATCGAGAACCAGGCGTTCCAGTGATACATTTTCAAAAAGTTTTCTCTTGGCCCGCAAATGACCATTTCAGGTTTCATCATTGATATGCTTTTGGTGCTATGTCGAGGTAATTCGTAACCAGACTGATTAATCGAGTAATCACAATTTTTCTTATACTAGGTCATCCAAGATGGCTACCAAACCATTCTGCCAACCAAGTCGTCTTGAACAAACCTGGCTTACCTCTTTGTCTAGATGAGGTTTCATAAGTTTTGAATCGATTTCGGAGAACGAGATCTTTAAAGACATTTCTAAAAATCGGCCAAAATCCAAGATGGCCAATGGTCAAATTGACCGATCGGCTTCGTTTGAACAAAATGAAATCTCTATGCCATAAGGATGCTTCCTGCCAAATATAATTCAAATCGGCCCAGTAGTTCTCGAGAAGACATTTTAAATTTCCCATTGCTTTAATATGGGAGCTTTTGGCGGGAAAATGATCCAAGATGGCTGCCAAACCGTTTATCCGACAGTTTCAAAAATTGCAAATTTGAGATCAGAATACCCAAAAACCTATATAAAACGAATTTCGACCTCAAAATCCATCAAATAAAAAAATCCAATATGGCTGCTACACTATATTTTGATTGGTCCGCGGCCACGTTTTTTGACGAATAAACTTCTCTTGAACAAACATTAATCGGCCTTAGATGTTAATTATATATCACAAATTTTGGCCTGATCGTTTCAGCAGTTCTGGGGAAGAAGCCATTTTTGTGAAAACTAGGTCATCCAAGATGGCCGCTGAACCATTTGGTCAATCAAGCTTGAACAAACTTGATTCAGCGCTTATCCTAGACCAAATTTTGTGAGTTTTGAATTGATCCCTCAAATGGTTTGGGAGGAGATTTTTAGACATTTCTAAAAATTGGCCAAAATCCAAGATGGTCGCCGGCCAAATTGGTCGATCGGGTTCGTTTGAACAAAATTGAATCTCCATGCCTTAAGGATGCTTCATGCCAAATATAATTGAAATCAGCCCAGAAGTTCTCGAGAAGAAGATATTTTAAATTTCCCATTGCTTTAGTATGGGAGCTTTTGGTGTGAAAATTGTCCAAGATGGCCAACAAACCATTTATCCGACAGTTTCGAAAATTGCAAATTTGAGATCAGAATACCCAAAAACCTATATAAACCAATTTCGGCCTCAAAATCCATCAAATAAAAAAATCCAATATGGCTGCCAAACATGCTATATTTTGATTGGCCCATGGTGGCCATGTTTTTTGACGGATCAACTTCTCTTGAACAAACTTTACTGGCCCTTAGTTCCTAATCATATCTGCCAAATTTCGGCCTGATCCCTTCAGGAGAAGTTATTTTCGCTAAAACTAGGTCAACCAAGATGGCCACCAAACTATTTGACCAATTAAGTTCCCTTGAACAAATTTGGTTGAGCTCTTGCCCAGCTCTTGCATATTTCATGAGGTTTCCTTCAATCCCTCAAGCGGTTTCGGAGATTTTCAAAAACGTTTCTAAAAATCGGTCAAAATCCAAGATGGCCGCTGGCCTAATTGGCCGATCGGCTTCATTTGAACAAACTTGGATCCCTATGGCCTAAGGATGCTTCCTGTCACATGTAATTGAAATTGGCCCAGCGGTTCTTGAGAAGAAGTCGTTTAAATGAAAAGTTGACGGATGGACGGACGGAGAGACAGACGGACGGTCGCCACGACCTTTCAGGCCAGGTGAGCTAACAATTGCATGCATGGATTATGACTCGGGAGGTGCACACATGGACGTCAGGAATAGATGTTTATACAACTACCTTGCTAAAACAATCAAACCATCGATGCATTAGCTGTCATACAAGACTAAACACGAAATTATGCCCGATTAAAATAAATAATTGATTTTTGCTCATTTTATCGACTTTTCGATTATTTTATTTTACACTCGATTATATAATCACCATGAAAAATAATCGACTATCGATGAAAGATTAACCGAACAGGCTTAGATGAATGTATATTACCGATTTTGTGATCCTATCTCCTTGCATTGCAGTTATTGACAAAAATGTGTATTGCGGTATGCATTAAGTGACCCTGTGACTCGATTTTTGATTAAAAACTAAAGATTTTTCTAGCCGCTCATAATATCAATGTATATGCCGAATCTACTGATTCTACCTACTTGCATTCCCGACTTATTGCAAAAAATGCGTATTTCGGGATTGACCCATGACCTAAATTTTTGACCCAGTAACGGCAAACTAAAAACTTTTCTAGCCATTCATGATATCAATGGTGTGCTAAATTTGGTGATTGTAACTCAGGATTCCCGAGATATGCCTCGGATAAACAGATAGACACACATGCAGACGGCACCAATCCCAATACTCATACCAGCCTTCCGCGCGATGAGTAAATATATTACTTCTCATTTTATTTTCATGTACTCAAACCCTTCAACAGTCAAGCCAGCCGAATCCGGCCTCTGTAGCGCTCATGAGGAATCGTCATTTACGGGCCAAAGGGGGAATATTTTTGAAAATTTATCACTGGAATGACTGGCTCGGTTACCGAGCCAGTCATTCCAGTGATAAATTTTCAAAAATATTCCCCCTTTGGCCTGCAAATGATCATTCACTTAGCAAACACCTAAATTTAACAGCAAAGGAAAACAACAGCACATATAAATATATTACTATTAATTTTATTTGAATTTCATGTACGTAATTCCTTATTCATACAACCTCCCAATGTACATGCGTCACTAAAATATATCTATTTTCGTGCAATATGGCTTTTCAGAGAAAAATATATACTATAACACTTTATACATAGATCAACTCTTAAAGGGGACAAGTCCTGGAATCTCAATTCTAAAGTGAGTATATATATATATATTGCTAAGGTGTTGAGTATTTAAATTCAGTCAAATTAGTTGAATTTTAATGAATTTGAAACTAATATGACTGGAAGTTTTTTAATGGCTTCCTCTAAAATACGTTGTTAACAATTCAAAATGTCATGACAGCCAACATAATGCTTGCAAGTGTTTTGGGAAATCTCGACTTGCAGACCAAAAGAAAATTTTTTTGAAAAGATATCACTGTAATGAATGATTGGATCGATAACCGAATCAGTCATTCTAGTGGTAAATTTTCAAAACTATTCCTATGAGAAAATGTCTATTTGTATGATCAATTTGAAGCAGTTATGTAGTTAGGGGGGGGGGGGGAGGGGGGGGGCTTTAAAATTAGGATTTAACCCTTTAATGGCTAAATTTGGTCAAGAATATAAAAATATTTGCTCATTGAGTGTACATTTGCAGATCAAGACTATTTTTGAAAATTTACCACTTGAATGACTGGCTTGGTTATCGAGCCATTCATTCCAGTTGTAAATTAAATCTTCTCTTGGCCTGTAAATGGCCATTCCTCATGACCAGTGTAGCGGTCGGTTTTGGCCAGGCTTCGTCATCAAAGGGTTAACCTCTTTAAATGCGGTAGATTTCTTCTCACAGCATAATTTTCCGAAATTTGATGTTGAAGTGCCAACCCACCCTGCCTGGAGGGAGAGGGAAACAGTTCTGGACATAGTCCTTATTTTACCTTGCATAGAATTGCCAGTATGTAACCTTTAGAGTATTTCACAGGGTCATACTGTCTATGTACTACATTATAGTCATTAATATTATACTGATTATTTTGAAAACAATTTGACTGAGTTGTTGCTGCATTTCACAGCAACAAATTTCAGTTAAATTATTTTCAAAATAACCATCAATCCTGGCATTAAACATGTATTCCTGAGTATATATATCCCAGCTGAAGATAAATATTATTAAATTTAAACAACAACATTAACAACTTTTAAATTTTAATTTCAAATAGTAAACAAGTAAAAAATAAAATCTTAACAAAATTTGTTTCAACAAAATTGATTTGTACAAATAATTAATTCAAATCCATCATTAGCATAAACAAATTATTTAGGTCGATATATCAGCCGGTAGCTCATTTAAAAATTCATTCTTTAACACTCAAATTTTTTCAAGAAATGGTGATCAACAAATTAAACTAACGGGTGCAGCACTGTCGGCTAAGTTAGCACATGGAAATTGAAGCCGCACGTTGCCAGTGCGTCAATAAAATAAAAATACATATACTGCCAGAGCCGTGCTGGAGTCAGAGTACAATAGGCGTAAAAGCCTAGGATTGATTGTGACAGATGCATCCACAGATAGTCCCATATGAATCGTCAGTGTGTCAGTATATCAGACATGTGAAAGCTGGTCGGCCAATCCTTGACTTTTTAGTCTTGGTGCGGTGGTCCAGTGGAAAGATGCCTGGTTGCTGATGCTATGCGGAGTTGCAGGATGACGGTTCGATCCCCCGACCGGGAGATGGTGATCAACAAATTAAACTAACGGGTGCAGCACTGTCGGCTAAGTTAGCACATGGAAATTGAAGCCGCACGTTGCCAGTGCGTCAATAAAATAAAAATATATATATCCCAGCTGAAGATAAATATTATTAAATTTAAACAACAACATTAACAACTTTTAAATTTTAATTTCAAATAGTAAACAAGTAAAAAATAAAATCTTAACAAAATTTGTTTCAACAAAATTGATTTGTACAAATACTTAATTCAAATCCATCATTAGCATAAACAAATTATTTAGGTCGATATATCAGCCGGTAGCTCATTTAAAAATTCATTCTTTAACACTCAAATTTTTTCAAGAAAATTTGAATTTAATTTTCTCATAGAAAATGGCCATTTGCAGAGTAAGAAAAAAATAATTTCTGAAAATCAACCACTGGAATGACTGGCTCAGTAATTTCTGCGGTAAATTTTCAAAAATAGTCTTGGTTTGGTCTGCAAATGGACATTTTTCAAGACCAGTGCAGAGGCCAGTCTTGGCCGAATTGAGTTTATGAGATGAAATCGAAGCATTCTCATTGGTGGAAGAATGATATCATAATACAATTCAGTTTAATTCATCTTTATTTAGTAAATATCATTTAACCATTTACTGGTTAAGGCCGCCAACACCAGCATCTGCAGTGGTCTTCAGGTTCATCCATTTGCAGGACAAAAGAATAATTTTTGAAAATTCACCAATGGAATGACTGGCTTGATAACTGAGCCAGTCATTCCAGTGGTAAATTTTCAAAAATATTCTCTTGGTCTGTAAATAGATACCGACTTACAGCGCAAGTTTGTATTTTCTTGACCACTGACCAATTACCGGGTCAAACAGGTAAAAGATTACCTTTGCAGTGGTCACCAGAAATATCAAGTTACAGATGGCCAGTCTTTCCAGTTGTAAATTTTCAAAAATAGTCCTCTCTTGGCGTGCAAATGGACATTCACTGAGGAAAAATGTCACTTATCTTAGAACCATTGCCTATTAACCCTTTAACATTCATATCAGCCATTTTTTGAAAATTTACCACTGGTATGACTGCCTCGATAACTGAACCCATCATTCCAGTGGTAAACTTTAAAAAATTGGTTTGATAATGAACATTTTCTATGAAAAAGATTTAATTTTCTTGAACAAATTTTAGGGTTAAAGGCTTAAATTGATATAAGTAGTATTTTGAGTGCTTTGGGACAGAGCTTGATATTCCTAATTTACATAATTGATACATTATAACCTCTGTGTCCCAAAGCACTCAAAATGCTACTTATAATATCAATTAACGCACCAAACCTCGAATTTATTCAAGAAAATTAAAATTTTCTCATAGAAAATGTCCATTTGCAGACCAAGAGAAGACTATTTTTGAAAATTTACAACTGGAATGACTGGCCATTTTTGGCTGATATGAGTGTTAACGGGTTAATGATCAAGATTTTTCAACAAAAGTAACATGTTTGATATTCACAATCTATACAATTCATAGAATCGCGATGAAGTCATCACAATCAATTTTCCCATAATACCCTGGGAGCGACGCCATTTTTGGAGGGGGGCTAATTTAACATTAATTTCGCAATGGGCTGCGAAACCTTAATTACATTTTCTTTACTATTTTGCAAAAGTCATTTGTGATTTTACGTTTTCTGATACTGGGCAGAGTTTTTACAGATTTTCGGGTACAGGATTTTATGGTTTGAGCTTCATGGAAAATGTAAACAATGCGTTAATATGGCCAGAGCTCTTTAGCATGTAGTAAAGTTGCCCCAACTTTAATAACGGCCGATCACAAAATGCAAAACTGAATTGGCCTCATTATAACCTCTTAGCTGATGTGGCTGGTTTCAAGTACTGAGAAGGAATGTTTGGAATACAAGCGTAAACATATAAATAAATTATGAACAGTTGGCAGTTCTATATAGAGAAATACTACCCTCTTATTCGTGTGCTTCACGAGGATGAGGTTCAAGAGGATGAGTCATGAATCTAGAATGTGTATTACCATGACAACAATCATCATTATAAAAAGTATTGGTTAGATTTAAGAAATTATTCACACACCCACTCGGTCTGCAGAAGATTTTGAAAAGAAACTTGACTGTTGAATATTTTGAAACTGATTTGACCGGAAGCTGTTAACGCCGGCCTATGGCAGCAACAGCTTCCAGTGAAGTTAGTTTCAAAATGGCCTTTTAGCAGTTGTAACGAAAATTTGAATAGCCTTTCCATTGATTCCAGACATGAATTATTGTCACACAATCACAACATGAGCAATCAGAGAGTAGACACCCTCTCAGATTTTGTCACCATATAGAAAAGTTTTCAGATTTTTCGGATCGCGTCAAAACTTGGGGCTTATGTTAAAATTTAAGCCAAATCGGATGAGAAGTTTCTGAGATATTCATAGATCCAAAAATTTGATCCAATCTGGAGTCTTTTATAGGTGCCTTCATTGTTAAAATTTTAGCCGAACGCGGCACGGAGCAGATTTTGATACCCTCTTCCCTTACGGGGGGGTAATTAATAATTCTGAGGTTTCAAATCTTTCGCTGAAGATTTTGACAGAAGATGAAAAAAATACTGCGGCAGTTATTATTAGTCATATCCGTATAACATAACTAGGCTACATAGATACCGGAGTGTTAGAGCTATCAGCCCTGCACAATTCCTGTGTAAGTCCTGTTAGTACATCTAATAATTTACCCTGCAGTAAATGAAAAAGTTGAAATGAATTTGACTGGAAGCTGTAGTTGTCTTAAAGCAGCAACAACTCCCAGTCAAACTACTTTCAAAATAATCAACAATCAAATTAGTTTTAAAACAGTCAACAGCCAAATTAGTTACAAAATATTCTTCAACAGCCAAATTAGTTTCAAAATACTCAACATGGTGTTATAAACTAAATGATATAAACAAACAATTTCGTCTCCCTTCTCCACAGGTGTGCGTGCGTGCGTGCGTTTGTGGCATGTTACCTCTTCAATTAATTTATTTGATTGGACAGCATGATGTGATGCCCCATCCCATCCCATGTTTATCTTATAATGACAATAAAAACAAAATATTATATTTAAATTTAAATGTTCACGCAGGAGTTAACATTGAATTGGGACAAGAAAATGAAAATTTTCTCAGAATATGCCCATTTGCAAGCCATGAGAAGACTATTTTTGAAAATTTATCACTGGAATGACTGGCTCGATTATCGAGCCAGCCATTCCAGTGATAGATTTTCAAAAAAGTCTTCTCATGGCCTGCAAATGGACATTTCTCAAGACCACGGCAAAAGCCACTTTGTGTCAGCCTGAGAGCTATAGGGTTACTGTAGGAAGCATTTTATTGTTACTAAAATCACCCGAGATGCCTTCTTAGAAAACCCAGATTTTATAACTTTCTAGTGGATGACCCGCGGACGTCCTGGAATATTGGAAGGGGATTGATACCACCATCCATAAAGCTCCCTCACAAAGGTGAGATTAATCCACCATTGCGAGACCACCCACATGCAATAATTAAAACCATCTTGAGCTCTAGCTGCCTTTCATGAGAAAATACGAATTCTACAACAGTGACCTTTGCCCTTCTGATTCCCAAAATAAGACTTCTGTTTGCCAGCTAAAGGGGCAATATAGAAAATAATAGATATAACCTTGATTTTGAAGGTGGCAAACAAATATTTGCATGGACATGCACGCACGCACGCACACACACGCATGCACACACACGCACGCACACACACTCACATGGAGACAAAATGCATGGATGAATGGACTGGTCCCCAAAAACCAAAGTACAATGTATCTTGATTACACAGACATCTAATGCTACAAAACAGGTATAATACTGATGAACGTCAGAAAGACTCATTATCTATGTAACCCTTTAATGGTCAAGCCGACCAAAAGCGGCCTCTGCAGTGGTCTTGAGTAATGGACATTTACTGGCCAACAGAAGACTATTTTTTCAAGATTTATGACTGGAATGCATGGCTCGATAAACCACCCAGTAATTCCAAGGGTAAATTTTCAAAAATAGTCCTCTCTTGGCCTGCAAATGGATATTAAATAAGCAAATATTAAATTTTCTTGACCAAATTAGTCCGTTAAATGGTTAATCTTCACTAGCCAAACCAGCAAATTCTTTATGATGGTAGGAATATTTTGAAAATAATTTGACTGGGAGATGTTGCTGCTTATAGCAAGATAGTCCAGTTAAATTAGATTCAAAATATTTAATAGTGTTGTCTTTAAATTGAGATACTGGACTTTCAAGGTTTAAAGGGCTACAACTTTAATAGTCAACTCGGCTAAAAACTGATTTCAGAGTCAAGCACCAATCTAAGATCAAGCAGGGTAAGAAATTGAACATCCGGCTCCACACAATGTCCACAGAACCACCACCAACAACATGAGCAAGGCGTCGAGGTCTAGTTTGCATATAAAAATACTGATTTGTCACTCTTCTTGGTCTTCGCCATTGTCCAGTATATGTTGTCTTGTGAGCCATGCTGTCACATGATTGGTTAATTGTTGGATAATGTTCTGAGAATTATTTGCAATTACGGATTTATTACCCACACAGACGATGCATATTTTGTTGTGAAGCAAAACATGTTCAAAACATACCATACGAGGTCATGAGCAATGGATCTTTCCAGTTTTAGCTATCCCCCATCACTAGCTAAGCTCCACCCATTCGATTGATCGATCCCCGAATGCCCTAACTATCAATTACCTGAAAACTATACAGGTAAGCTGTTGAATATTTTGTAACTAATTTGACTGGGCCCAGTCAAATTAGTTTCAAAATATTCAACAGAATATTTATTAAATAGTAGACAGACAATTCGTATTCAAATGTGCGTTCGTGACGCACTGGCCTATGTCATTCACTATGATCTCATTCTACATGTCACGTATTTGATTATGATGTCATAGGATGGATGGATAAAGTAGAAAGATCAATTGTTCTGACCAGGGTTCTGTTCTGGTTTTGAAAACCGCACAGGACTGATACAAAGGTTCAGATCAATGGCTGTTGTAATAAACCATCATGTTGGTCGCGTTTCAGCATTTTGTTGTGCGTTTTACTTGTATGGTTTTTATCACTTGGCCAGTCTGATTGTTACGCTATTCTCATACTTACACACCACATTAGTTTATGATATCCTATATTAGTGCTACCGTCCTACTAATTATTTTGAGAATAATTTGACTGAAAGTTAAGGCAGCAACAAGTTTCAGTCAAATTATTTTCAAAACAATCAATGATTCACATTTTCTCCGAATTTAAACTTAAATTTAATTATGTCAACTATTTGCCGAAATGGAAAAGCTTTCGGAACATACCAGGTCCTTCCCACACACCCCTGAAATTATAAAAACAAGAACACACTTAGTGAAAACAGAAAAGCCAACAAAATCAACCCGAGACTGCCGACGCTAGATGACCACCTCCCATACATTCCTGTCAGTCATTCACACGCAACCATTACAGATAGACAGCAGGTAGACACACAGATAGACAGCAGATAGACACACAGATAGACAGGCTGACAGGAAGACAGCTGGGCAGGCAGGGAGACAGGCAAGCACACATCCAGATGCATGCGCACGCAGGCAGACAGACAGACACACACACACAATCACAGACAGACACAGACAGACAGACAATCAGGCAGACAGACATAGACAGGCAGGCAGGGATGCAGGCAAGCAGACCTGCTCCTGAATCCAAATCGTCGGTAAATTTCAAGGGAGATAACTTATAACAATTATGTAATCAGACTCAGAAATGCAATAATATCCAAGAAGCTGTTCTCATGAAACATTCACAACAGACAAGGGTCAGGTTCAACTCGCTAACTATAGTCAGTTTTCTGGTTTACTGAACATGCGCAGTCGCTATTCCAAGCCGAACACTGGATTGTTAACTATAGTTCGCGTTGGTTCCCGATTCCCCATTCAATTACTATTGGGGAAAAGTTGGAGCCGGGTACCAGTCTCCATTAACCCTTTCTATCATCTGTTTTGATGGCCCACGAAGATGGGTTATTTTTGTCCGCTAAGACATCAAAAAGTGTCCATATGACATAAAGTGGGAAGGAATATGGGCTTGAGAACATCGACATACAATGGGAAAGCATAATTTCATCAAACCTAAGTTATTTAGTAAAATATTTACACTTTTATATGCATTTATTCGTGGCAAGCGATCATTGTTAGCCATTTTGAAATTTATGCAAATATTGCACTAACCATCTGAACCGAGCTTGGGTGCTCGGTTAACTATAGTTGACTAGCTAGTTAACTATTTGAAGTTCGACTCAGAATCTAGTTAGCTATAGCTAACTATGGTTAGGAGTCGAACTTGACAACACGAATCCAGTCATTGATATTCCCGAGACAGATATATAGACACACAGCATAGAGTCTCAAATACACTGTAATTTTCTATCAAAATTTATCATACAAGTTTAGAAAGATCTGTTAGAATGAACTGAAGTCTTTGAAATCTGAATTCCAATGGTCATGATCTCAAAACAATCACAGGTAGAATATTTTGAACCTAGTTTGATAGCATTATTACCTTTGAATGCTAGGTTTATTTTAACCCTTTAATGGTCAAGGTTTGTCCAAAACAATTGGACCATTTTGCTGAGTAAATGTCCATTTGCATGCCAAGAGAAGACTATTTTTTTAACATTTACCACTGGAATGCCTGGCTCGATAACCGAGCCAGGCATTGCAGTGGTAAATTTTCAAAAATAGTCTTCCCTGCCTGCAAATGTACCTTCCTAAAGACCATTGCAGAGGACGTTTTTGGAGGGCTTGACTAGTAAAGGGTTAACTGCAACTATGCACCACCCCCACCCGAGTTCATAGCCAAAAAAATACCATTCCTTATTACCCCCTCGGTAATGTCACATGACAATATGCTGTTATTTGTATGGTTAAGATCAGTGATGTATGATCCGGTATTTCCCTCATGCGAGGGCAATACTACACGGTATCCCTCCCTCGCACGAATGTTGCGTTTTCGTCTCTATGTGCAGATTAATTATGACGTAAAAATAGCCAATAACAACCGTCATGACCTCATAAGTGTTGATGTATTCTGAGAATGATATCATAAGTGTTGAAAATTGACAATATTTAAGTTAAGACAAAATCTCTCAATCTTTCTTACTCTCTCGTTGACGTCTCGAGAAATACATTAGCGCATGTGGTAACAGCCTGTACGCCCGCCAAGACACTGGTATAACTAATAATACTCACTTGACTAACATCTTCCAATATATGACTGGCATAATGTCCTTCTTTGTGATGTACATCGTGCGGCGCTCCTTAGATTGGTCAAACGGGAATGTCTCCGTCGGCATGAGTGTGTAGTCAAACTCTGCCAAGATGCATTTACCATAGCTTGTGATTAGAGGACACGAAGTGTAGCCATTATACTGGAAATAGTAACAAATAGCGATATGTAAATCATATTCAATTTTATCATTTAACACTCAAATTTGTTCAAGAAAAATTAAATTTTCTAACTGAAAATATCCATTTGTAGACCAAGAGATTATTTTAAAAGGATTTTACTACTGGAATGAATGTCAGACTCCGTCATTCAAATGGTAAATATTAACAAGAGCTCCGCAAAAGGCGCATAATACCCCGCCATGATGACAAACCAATGAATGAGAGCCATCAGAAAATATTTATTTCTTCCTCAGACCCAGACCAGTCATACTTATGGCGTGTCAAAACGATCCGCTAAACGGTCAAGGAGGTATCGTCTGGAAACCAATGTTCAGATCATCTTCAATTTCGATAGGTTTCTTCTCTAGACCTAGTCCAACCACCTTATGAAGTTTCAAAGCGATCCGATAAACGGAAACAGAGTTATCATCTGGAAACCAATTTTTAAGATGGTGGCTAGCAGCCGTCTTGAATTTCGGATCATTGTCAATTTCGATAGGTTTCTCCTCCACACCTTCTCCAATCACCCTATCAAGTTTCAAAGCGGTCCGATAAACGGTAAGAGAGTTATCATCTGGAAACCAATTTTCAAGATGGCCGCCGGTGGCTGCCGGCCATCTTGGATTTCGGACATTCAGTAAATAACAATTTAAAACATTTCTTAACCATAATCCCATGAGGCACTTAGGCATTTTTCATACCTAAGTACCATTCGTGAATAGTTTTAACAATTTCACATATTAGTTATTCTTAAGAACCATAATGTGCGTGCATGCGCGCGCGTATGTGTGTGTGCGCGCGTGCATGTGCTTTAACAATTTTACATATTACAGTTATTCTTAAGAACCATGCATAGTGTGTGCGTGTGCATGCATGTGCGTGCGTGCACATGCATGTGTGTGCACGCACACATGTGTGTGTCCGAGTAAGCCTGTCTAGAGTTAGTCCCAGTCAAGTAAAAATCTAGAAAATCTGAAGAATGTGGACAAAATTTACAATGTGATGAAAATGTGATAGCAAGGGTTTAAACGAAATCAAGGATTTCTTTTTTCACGAGAGAGTTAATACTTACCTCCCTAATACTTTTTGATATTGCTAAATATCGGCGTTCACTCAATAAACACTCAGAATAAAAACAGTTAGGTGCCCCTACTGGGCAGGTAGACAGAGGGTAGTCCGGCGGATGCCAGCCCCACCACCGCACATGCGCCGACTACTACCTCCTCTGACTAATTTATTGGCTGACACACATGCAACTATTAAGAGCCTGAAGACCGAGCCTCTGTGGGGTGGAGAGGCCGGGTCCGTATCTAGGGAGGTAAGTATCAACTCTCTCGTGAAAAAAGAAATCCTTGATTTCGGTTTTTTCACTTCAAGAGTATACTTACCTCCCTAATACTTTTTGATATTGCCAGAATTCGACAGGGAATTCGGCAGGAGTGAGGCGAGGTCAAAAGACCAGCTCTTCCCTATGCGCTTTCACGCGTTCAAGGCACTTAAACGTCTGAAACTGTGTGAAAACACAGTCAGGATTTGATGAACATCGGCTAACACCAACCGATGGATGAGATGACCGAATGTCATATGCGCTCCCCCCCCCCCTCCTTCCTGGGAGGAAGACTAGAATGACCTCAATGTCCTATACGCTCTCTACGTACCAGTGCCATGTACTATAGGACAGAGACGAAAAGGCTCCATTTTCGTATACTCTCAATGATGAACCACATTAAAACACAAACCATCACCATATTAATAACAACGGGTAACGTGACAATACAATCAACAATGAACAACACATGAACAAGACTGACCTTGTTGAACTTGGCAGCTGTCATCCTCTTCCCAGTGGAGAAGACCGATGCAGTCCAAAAAAGTGGTTGTTACCATTAGTTAATTGTGAAGTATATAAGCAATGAGGAAACCCTCCTCAAAAAACATACAAGCGATTATTTTTTCAAAATCGACAAGGCGAGAGGATTCGAGGTGTCACGGAGATAATGGTCTGTAAAACTTGACTCACAGTGTCCCTGAGCCACGGACATAATGTCATCCACAGGGACCCCATTAAATAGAGCAGTGGAAGTCACTACGCCGCGGACACTGTGAGCCTTGGCTATGTCAACCTGCTTACCAGTGGCGGATTTATGACAAAATTGGATACACTCTACAATCCACCTAGAAATGGTGTCCTTAGACGCCCTGCCATGGGGTTCAATATATGACAACCATAACGCTGACTGATTGGTCCGCCACTACGAAGTACGCTGTTTGTACCGAAGTAGCGCCCGAACGGGACACCATGCTTTAGAATTAGGATCATATCTAGTTAAAGCAGGCAAAAAAATAGGTTGACCTGGATATTTCAAAGACTGATTCTTAGCTAAGAAATTAATCCTAGGTAATAACTTAAGGCCTTCCCCTGTAACCACAAAACGGCCATCCTCGGCTGATAAGGCATGAATCTCACTCCTACGCCTAGCCGAGGCTGCAGCAATTAAAAATACAGTTTTAAGTGTTAACAGTTTCATAGAAATGGAACTAAGTGGTTCAAAAGGCTTATCACCTAGTACCTGAAGCACTAGCGATAAACTCCAAGAAGGAATCACCGGGGGATTCCTTGGTCTTAGATTGCCCATGCCTTTAATTAATACATTTAATGTATTTACTTCATCACTTCCCCTCTTAGCCAAGCAAGGAATAACAGTCATTAAAGCTGACTTATAACCAGCAATAGAGTTAGGCTTGAGGCTATAGGCATCATACAGGTGACAGAGGAAATAAGCTACTACCTGAATAGATGAATCCATTGGATCAATACATCTTTTTGAGCACCACTCTGCAAATCTGTTGATTTTATAATTATATGCTCTGGAGGTTGACCCCCTTCTGGCTTTGGCCATAAACATGGCTGCTTGCTCAGAAAAGCCCTCCTTAATTCTAGATTCCTTGACAACATCCACGCAGTCAATCTGAACATTGACGGATTGTTGTGAAGGGCCTTGCCCTGGAAGATAATGTCGTCCATCAGAGGCAGAGGAAGCGGATTGCAGACCAGAAGGTCGAGCAGATCCGTATACCATGATCGGCTTGGCCAATCCGGGGCGATCAGAAGCACTTGGCATTCCTCCTGTCTGATTTTCTGAAGAATTTTTGGAATCAGGATTGCTGGAGGGAATGCGTATGCATACATTCCCCGCCAGCTGATAGCTAACGCATCTGTTGCGAAAGCGCTTGGATCTGGAATCGGAGAGACGTACGTCGTCATCTTCGCATTCTTCTTCGTTGCGAACAAATCGATGTTGGGCCTCCCCCAATGGTCGAACAGACGATCCGCCACACATTGATTTAGTTGCCATTCCGTCGGTAAAACACTCATCCTTCGGCTCAATGAGTCTGCTAGCAGATTTAACCTTCCCGGAATATGAACTGCTTTCAAGGTAATCCTGTGATCCAGGCACCAACAAAGCAGTCTCCATGTCATCATACAGAGACTGGGCGACTTCGTTCCGCCCTGGCGGTTTATGTAAGTCACAACTGTTGAGTTGTCTGAACGAATAAGAACAATCTTGCCCTGAACTTTCTGTAAGAAATGTTCCAGGCCTAGGACTACTGCTCTTAGCTCCAGTAGATTGACATGTTCCTTTGACTGTTCCAGATTCCAAAGCCCTGATATCGTGGATTCTTCCAGGCAAGCTCCCCAGCCCTCCATCGATGCATCTGTATACACAGTCACCTGCGGGTGAGGAGGGGTTAGCATAACCCCCACCAAGAGATTCTCCGTGTTCAACCACCATTGCAGGTGGTGAATCAGAGGCGCCAACACTGACACATTCGAATCCAGCGAACCTGTACTCTGGGTCCAGTGTGTCATGAGAAATAACTGGATCGGCCGCCTGCGTAAGGCGGCCTGAGGAATGACCGGTTCCAATGAAACCATCAACCCCAGCATTCTCAAGTAAACCCGTGCCAGGACATGACGACTGTCGCACACTGACTGAATTACTGAGATGAGTTTCTGAACTCTCTCCTGAGTAGGATAAACATATCCTGTCTCTAGATCGAAGAACATCCCCAGGTAAACAAACTTCTGGGATGGAGTCAGCTCTGATTTTTGAAAATTTATCATCCAGCCTAAATCCGTGAGTTTTCAAAACAATCTCCAGATTGGCCGATAAACATTCCTGGTTGTGTGCTTTTAACAGCCAGTCGTCTATGTACGTGTGGACTGCTATGCTTCTCCTGCGGAGGTATGCAGTGATCGCAAGAACCACACAGGTGAAAACCCGAGGAGCGGTGGAAATTCCGAAGGGTAACACCCTGAATTCCCACTGTCTGCCCTGGAATGCAAATCTCAGGAAGCGACGGAAACTCCTCGCTATGGGAATGTGGAAATAAGCATTCTTCAAATCTATTGAAGCTGTCCACATTCCCCTCTCTAACGCCGCCAACACCGAGCGCACAGTCTCCATCTTGAAACTGGGTGTCTCTATGAACTTGTTCAATGGCTTGAGGTTGAGAATTGGTCTCCACCATCCAGTGTTTTTTGTTACTAAGAACACGGTTGAATAGAAGCCCGGACACTTTTGTGCCGGTTGAATATCCCCTTTTTGTATGAGGGAATTTATTTCCTCCTCGATACACAACCTTTGATTTGGATCTCTCGGATTTGGAGTCCAGATTGGCACTAGAGACAGTCGCGACGGCGGGCCTGTCATCCAATCGGGATGATACCCGACTGAAAGCCATCGCAAGACTAAACGGTCCTGAGTCAACCGTTCCCACTCTTGCATGTGGTTGGCCAAACGGCCTCCCACCGGTCCACCTAGGGAGAGAGGTGGACATAAGGAGTGCAAGAGTGGCACTGTCTCCTTCGCCAGAAACACCGGAGTTGTTCTCACCGCGGTAACCGGCCCATCAGGCACGATTACCATGACCAGATCCTCGGGCGCCACGCCCAGCACCGCGCGCACCTTGGTGCGCGGGTGGCTGCCTGGCTGACTGCGCCTCAGGAGCCTGCGCCCCCATCACAGCTGGCCGAATCGCATGCGGCCTAGGCCGACGCTGCGCTGGTGGGTCGCCTCTGACCTGGCCACCTCGATCCTGCAGGGGACGATACGCAGGGGGTGCGGCGTGAACGCGCTCCCGACGGAGCACCTCAAACTGCTCGCGCAGCGCCCTCTGGTTGTTGACCAGAGTAACCGTCTCCTGGAGGTGCCTACATCCCTCACCTCCAAAGAGACCCGGACCTGTCATAGGCGTACGCAGTAGCCTATTATACAGGTCCTGGGACGGGCACAAATTGTCCAAAGCAAATGTGCGCCGCGCCCGGACACTCCTGGTCACCGCCCAAGTCATACAGTCCAAAGCCAGGTTGATACCATCCTGGATGGCTCTCTGGACTGTGACCGGGCTCGGCTGGCGCGATGCGGAAGCCGTTACTACCCCTTGTAACAGCTGTGAGACGTGGGACAGAGCGGCAATCGAGCCCTCCCACTCTCCTCCGCATCGCCCAACGCGGCATTGGCCGAACGCAACGCGTTCGAACACAAGACTCCCGTGTCAGAACGGGAGCCTGGCCGCGCATCTTCCCCCAAAGCCGCGCGGTCATCCATGCTCGGCTTGGGTACCACACCGTACCTCTGGTAGTCCAGGGGCATGATGCGGCAGCGCCTTGCTACCTCGCGAGGGGCCTTCGTGAGACGCCCATTCGCCTTAATGGATGTCTCCGCCGCCTCGAACATGTCAATGACATGCTCTGCCAGCGGCAGAGATGGCATGGCGCTAGCAGTGGCCTTACCAGCTAACCACGGCCGGTGGTCACGCTGGTTAGCCGACTGCTCCACGGGCAGATCTGGCCTGACACTTACCAGCCACTGGCAAGCGTCTGACCAATCCTCTTCCGTGGCTAGCTGCGAGCGCTCTACAAGACGGGGGCCTTCGTCTTCCTCCTGAGCGCCAGCAGCAGAGCTTGACGGCGGATATGCTGATACCCCTGGCAAGCCAGACAAAAGATGCGGGCCCGAAAGAACAGGCATGTTAAATTGAATGGCCTGACCAGGAGCAGGCGCCGTGGTAGAGCGTGGGGCAGATACCGCCCCACCACGGCCCCGGCCAGCACCAGCGAGCCGAGATATGCGGAAAAGCTGACCATCAGCATCGGCCAGGGCCACCTTCTGCGCCGTGAACTCTACTCCTGCGTGAGTAGAGCCATGGAACATGTCGCCTGTATTCCCCGCGAGGGGTGCACAGACATCATAATCCATGGTCACGTCCCCAGAAGGCGACCCTAACAGGTAATCCTCTTCCTCCTCCTGGCCAGAAAGATTAGACTCCGGGTCAGCAAAGAGAGCTAACCCGGACTGGCCAGGAAAGGTGCCATAGGAGGTACTGGCACCCGCGGCGTGCGGATACCCCTGGACTGATAAGCAGTCCCCAGGTTCCAGCGACAGCCGTCCACGACCCCTCGGCGCGGTACCAAGCCTGCTGCCAGGGTCGTGGATCGCCCCCACTAATGGGGCCACCTCTGAATCGTCGAACAACGGAACCAGCCTACGGAAAGGTGATTCAGAGGTGGGGATTACCTGCTCGGAAGCAGATGCCGAGGACGACAAAGGATTTGGTCCAGGAAGCATGCCACGTAGCAACTCAGGAACCAAATCCTTTATCGTCCTCTTCACCTCTCCCAACATCTCGGTCCGGAAGGCCTCCATGTCCACCACGGACGCGGGCTTCCTCTTACCCTTTTTACCTAGACCCTCTCTCTTCTGCTTCCTCTCCTCCTCCACAACCTTGTCCTTCGCCTGTAAAGATAGAAATTCAGACATTAAGTCGCCCCCCCCCCAATGCTTGCATACATCACACTTAAGCAATGGTCCACAGGGACTGCAACCAAAGCAAAGGTGGGGCACAAAACGATCCTTCAAGAAACGTCCACATGACAAACAACCAGGTCTCTGAAACAGGACAAAGGACGAGGACAATGAGTAATTTTGTTAAGGTTAGAAACTCAAAACCAAATTAAAAGAGAGGGAAATGATCATAAAGATCAATAATTGAGCAAAACCAGCTTTGGACAAAACATTAATTGTTAATAAATAGCAAGGCTGATTATGACGTCATGATCCCACGACAGAAATAAATCGATCCGAACCAACAACAAGGTGTGCGGACGAATTGTATACATAACCAGAACATGTTAGAATTGTTATTCAGACTACACAACCATCAGATACACAACGATAACAATGGCAATCAAAGTTAATTTTCTTTACATAATTAACCTCACCTCATATCATTACTTAGATACCTGATACCTTGTATAAACAAACCATCCAACGTGATGAACTGGAGCACTCCACCAACTGTACGCCTCTTAACTCTCTCCACCTCAATGGGGAAGGAATCGGATCAAGGGGGCAAAGTGAGAAGACCTTTATACTAGGCCTCCGACTCACTGGACATAAAAATCTTGGTTAGATAACCTAACAGTATTAGTAGGAAATGGAACCGTGGTGGAGAGAAACAAAACCTCAGATGCTGTGATGTCCATTACATATCCTCACAAAGACCTGTGGACATAAACACAGAGAGAGATTAGTCTTACATAGCACCATGTTGAAATAAAACAACTAAAACAGGCGCTTATCACGGTAAATGCGAGTCCCGGAAACACATTACACCGGGGAAAACTCGATAGAATATATTAGAAATCACCTGATATAAAGATCCGGTGCCATCCTCCGGCGAAGCCACTTTCTCTGACATATCCAGGTTCTTTATTTTCTAATATATAAACACTCTTAAGGCTTATTAAGTCGCGTTGAACAGTGAAAATTGCACAAAGCATAAAACATGTGTTCTCTCTGCCAATAAATTAGCAAAGAGGAAGTAGTAGTCGGCGCATGCGCGGTGGTGGGGCTGGCATCCGCCGGACTACCCTCTGTCTACCTGCCCAGTAGGGGCACCTAACTGTTTTTATTCTGAGTGTTTATTGAGTGAACGCCGATATTTAGCAATATCAAAAAGTATTAGGGAGGTAAGTATACTCTTGAAGTGAAATATAAAATGTAATTGCTCTTGCTAAATTGGAAATTATTATAAAGACTTGTGATCTTTAGTTAATTGTCACATTGAGAAAAATCTATCTAATTTTATGTGAAAATTATAATTTCCATCAGTAAGTCTACTGGTCCCATTTCATCATCCTTTATCAATTAACTCTTTAACACTCATATCAGCCAAGAACATCTTTTGCAGTGGTCTTGAGAAATGTCCATTTGCAGACCAATATAAGACTATTTTTGAATATTTACCACTAAAATGACTGGCTCGATAACCGAGCCAGTCATTCCAGTGGTAAAATTAAAAAAAATAGTCTTCTATTGGTCTGCAAATGGACATTTTCTATTAGAAAATAAAAATTTTCTTGAACAAATTCTAGCTGGCCCAGGCCATTTCTAGATCTTCCCCGGCCATTTCTAGCTCTGCCCCGTCCACGTATAGCTGTGCCCCGTCCACACATAGCTTTGCCCTGCCCATTTCCATCTCTACCCCGTCCATGCTTTGAGCATGTTGGAATCATTTTCCATGTATACACTTTGAATCCTGAATTCCAAGGTAACTATACAGGTATCGTTTCAAAATAATCAACAGAATGTTTATAAATTAAACAGCAAAAGCCATACAATTCATACCCTTGACAGACTATGCAAGGTCCATGACAGACCTAAGATATATTATTCATTACGCATTTTGATTGATGTCAGCCTACACGTAACATCATAGATTATGATGTCATATACTTGAGTGACAGATTGGATACATCCATACTATACCTCTGAAGGCATCGGTTTTCCTAACATGGTGGCGTGTAGATTCCTCCCAAGTATCCCTGTCTGTGAAGCTGTCAAATAAACACAGTCATCATTATTAAAGCAATATGTGAGCGTTACAATGTCTAAGGGGAGATAACGCTGGTGAATTTGGAATGAATGTCTCTCATAGAGGCACAATTACAAACTTATCAGGATTAAATTTGGTCAGAAAAATGTTAATATTTGCTTAATTATTATGTTCACTTGCAAGCCAAGAGAAGAGTATTTTTGAAATTTTATCACAGGAATGACTGCCTCGATTAACGAGCCAGTCATTCCAGTGGTCAATTTTCAGAAATGGTCTCTTGACCTGCAAATGGAGATTTTTCAAGATCAGTGCAGAGGCAGTGAAGGGTTAAGAACATGGGCACATGAGCGTGTGAAGCTTTTAAGGAGAGATAACTCTGGTGGATATAGACATATTTCGCTGAATCTCATTCCAAGATAGAGTCTAAATTCGAAAAGAATCTACGCAGGTGTTTTAGACTTAATTACTGGAAGGCAAAATATTTAAATTAATTTTACACCTTTAGGAGAATTCACCCTAGTGAAGGAGAATAATTTTCGTGGCAGCATGGCAATCCCAAACAAAGGATTTTTGACGCCATTGACTCATTATTCCAGTAGTACATTTTCAAAAGTCTTCTCTTGGTTTGCAAACGCACATTTTCTGTGAGAGAATTTAAATTTACTTTACCAAATCAGGCTATTGAAGTGTTTAACTTCACCAGTTTCATACAAAACAGAATTGAACAACACAGAATGACATAAGACCAACATTGGGCAGTATAAGGGCTAAAGGTAAACTCCATATCTGCCAAGGAAGAGCAGGTAAATACTAGGCAGGGCTAGTCAAATCTAGTGAGTACTAGTTTTGCTAGCTAGTGGCTGATCCTGGTTAATTTCAAACCCCGATTGGTGTATTATATTTGACGTGAATCCATCTATACAGTCATTATAAATATATTCTCCAGAAATGGCGGCAGTAATCTTTTAACTGTCTGGCTCCAGAATTTCTGCAGACCACATTTCTCATGGGCTTTGACTCTAGATATGCTGAATATCTTTAAAATGATTTGACTGAAAGTTGTTGGTGGCTAACCACTTTCAGTCAAATTGTTTTCAAAATATTCAACAGGCCCAGAGTTATTGCCCACTGGAATTAAAGTTAGTGGCTTACAGCAGGTACAGTTAATATTGCACAAAGTCAATAATTACCAAAGTTGTCAAAAATATATGTTATAATTGAGGGATCTACTCTAGTAATGTTCCGCCAAATTTTTACTCATGTTCTCAGAAGTTAAATTTCGAGGTAATTATACAGGTAAACTGTTGACTATTTTGAGACTAATTTCAGTGGAGGCAGTTGCGGCTCTTGTCAAATTATTTTCAAAATATTTAAGTGTTGAATAAGGTGTAAATTCACGATGTTATTATCTTTCATGCCAGATTTGGCGATTGTGGCGATGGAACAACGCCATTTTGAGTGTGACATCTGCTAACTATTGAAGTAATTGATTTTGATGTCAAATATTTGAGAGACAGATTGGATTCCACCATTTGTATGTTTCCGCTAGGCCCCCACTTGATTGATAGGAAATGGGAATCCCTCAATTCGTGTCCCTCCATTAACTGATGCGAAATGAGAATCCTTACATTCGTATGCCACCCCCTCCTCACCCGCTTGATTGATAAGAAATGGTAGCGGCATATATAGCTGCTTGGTTCTTCTGACATAGGAATTAACATCTGATTGGTTCTCATGACACACTAAAGCTGATTGGTTCTCATGAGGATACACTAACAGCTGATTGGTTCTTCCCATGACACACTAACAGCTGATTGGTTCTTCTCATGACACAATAACAGCTGATTGGTTCTTTTCATGACACATTAACAGCTGATTGGTTCTCATGAGGACACACTAATGTCAGCTGATTGGTTCTCCTCATGACACACTAACAGCTGATTGGTCCTCCTCATGACACACTAACAGCTGATTGTCCTCCTCATGACACACTACCAGCTGATCAATTGGTTCTTCTCATGACACACTACCAGCTGATTAGTTCTCATGAGGACACACTAATGTCAGCTGATTGGTTCTCTTCATGACACATTAATAGCTGATTGGTTCTCATGAGAACACACTAATGTCAGCTGATTGGTTCTTCTCATGACAGACTAACATCTGATTGGTTCTCACCTACTGCAGCAGCTGTCTTTGATGTTGGGAGGTTTGCGGAGTCTCCTAGACCAAAGATATTTGGATATTCCACGTGCTGTAGTGTGTATTTGTGAATATTCAGGTACTTTGTGGCGTCGACGAGACAGCTCTCTTGCAGGATAGTGGGGGCAGACATCGGCGGAACGACGTGAAGGAAGTCATACTGAAATACAGAATACGATATTCTACAAAACTCAAACCAGACAACAGTGTTCCTTCACTATATTATGGGGTCAAATTAATACTAGTCTGCTAGCCTAGGCATCCTAGGCTAGTAAAAATCAACCAGGCATAGTACAATTTGTGACTGACCAGGAGGTGTATCGTAACAATTTAATATCTCAAAGCTATAATGGTCAATGAGGCTTAAAATGGCCTTTGCAGTGATCCTGAGAATTGTTCATTTGCAGACCAAGAGAAGACTAGTGTTCTTAATTTACCACTTGAATACCTCGATTGATTATTGAGCCAGTCAATCCAGTGGTAAATTTTCAAAGTTTTTTCTTGGTCAGCAAATAGATATTTTCTACGGGAAAATTTACATCTTCTTTAAGCGAATCTGCACATTAAAGGGTTTAATTACATCAGTTTTACAGACCAAGAGATGGCTATTTTTGAAAATCTACCACTGGAATGACTGGCTCGATAACCGAGCCAGTCATTCCAGTGGTAAATTTTCAAAAATAGTCTTCTAATGGTCTGCAAATGGACATCTTCTATGAGAAAATTGATATTTTTAAAACAAATTTTATGGTTAATGTGTGGATGACTCCCATAACTATGCATGACATGAGAGATTTTGTAGCATAAAGGCTGAAAGTGATTGATTGTGTAATCACTATATCCTTCAAGTAAGGGCTAGTAAGTACTCTTTATGTTCAGTAGAATCTAGTGATCACTAGTTCTGCTGGCTAGTACTTGGCTTATGGCTCATCTGGGTTTAACTCTTTAACACTCATATCAGCAAAAAACGGCATCTGCAGTGATCTTGAGAAATGTCCATTTGCAGACCAAGAGAAGACTATTTTTGAAAATTTACCACTGGAATGACTGGCTCGATAACCGAGCCAGTCATTCCAGTGGTAAATTTTCAAAAATAGTCTTCTAATGGTCTGCAAATGGACATTTTCTATAAGAAAATTGATATTTTTAAATCAAATTTTATGGTTAATGTGTGGATGACTCCCATAACTGTGCATAAATGGATCACATATACATCATTACTTCAGAAAGTACACACCAGTTCCCCTGCGAGGTTCTCAGTTAATGACACAAACAGCTTTTACTCATTGTCTGGCAGCATACCACCAACATGACGCTCGATGTCCAATAGAGAATTGATCACATGTATAGGACGTAATCACGCTAATTTATATGTATTTTCTCAGCTGGTTCTTATAAGACAACATTTATCTCGCTCCGACCATAATTTCAATGAAAATGGACGAAATTTGCGCGATTTTGCACACCCACCTCGATAATGAATCTTAGGCATATCTTTGGTTAATAAAAGACATACACGTACGAGTGCATTCAGAAGGTAACCTGTACTAGGACCAATTACAAATACCGCTAGTACTAAAGCTAATTTTGACAACACTGTTCTCGGTATCTGCCTTGTTTACTATTGATTGCTATGGAGCGCTATGTTGCCGCAACTCCAGTGACATAAATACAGGCTTATGGATTTTCTGAAATTGAAATGAAATCAGAATTCATGTTTTCGGCATTTTTAAATAAGAATTTCTCGGTTATTTCTTAGTGTATGCTCGCACTGCTTATATGTGTGAGATGGACTTTGATTGGTTAGCTGTATGGTATAACTGATTAATCACATTTTGGTGGCATAGAGACGTTAATACCAAAGCCTGCTATGTGCATATAGTTTAGATGTCGGGTCCATGCATCAGATTTATTCAAAATAAGGAGTCGTTAGAAAATTTGAGTGACATAAAGGGTAAAAATGAACGTCTTGCTTGGCCACCAATAATCTTCAGTCAAACTGTTTTCAAAATAATCAGCGTATCCCGAGTTAAGACCTATGAAAAATGTAGTCTGCAGAAATTCAGCAGGCAGACAGTTAACACCGCTTCAGTGTATTACAGGAGATGCTGAATATTTTGAAAACAATCTGCCTGAAAGTTGTTGGTGGTTTAGCCACCAACAACTTTCAGTCAAATTGTTTTCAAAATAATCAGTATATCGTGAGTTAAGACACATGGAAAGTGCAGTCTACAGAAATCTAGCAGGTAGAGAGGTAAATACCACCTCACTTTTCTCACAGATTGACTTACCTTGAATGTGACTGTCTTCCCAGTATCGCTGTCCAGATCTTTAAACACTGCCTCACTTTTCTCGGGATTAACTTCAATCAAATTCAGCTTGTAATTAATCTTCATCCCTCTGAAATAACAAACAAGACATCAGTGTTATACTACAGGATGTTGGTGAAAATCTTGGCATTTTGTACTTCCAAATGCAAATCTATCTCTGGATCACATGACCGTGACCGCAAAAGTCTGAATGTCTGTGCTGCTTCTCCTGGTTGAGGTAACTATATGACGTTACTGATTTCCAATAATTTGGCCAATTCTGAAATAAAGGGCAGACGAGCTAAGCAAAACCAAACTGTTAAAGTCTGCATGTTATACAAATGTTACAATGACCTTGACCTCAATATCATTGTTCTCCATATAGCTAAACATGTGACCAAGTTAAATTCAAGTATGGTGAACTAATCCTGAGATATAAGACAATATGTTGAGCTAAAACAAAGATTTAAATGAAAAGAACAATTTCAAATTAAGGTCACAGTTAACTTGACCTTTGACCTCTATAGGATTATGCTGCATCTGGTTGATATATGTAACCATGTGTCCAAGTTTAGTCACAATATGTTGAGCCAATTCTTAGATGTCAAACGACATGCTGAACAAAATCAAAAACTTATCCGGAAACAAAGGAGTATTATACCAAGGACACGTTGACCATAACCATTTGACCTGAATATCATTCTGATCAATCCCCTTGATATAAGGAAGCATGTGTTCAAATTTAAACCCAATAGAGTGAAGCCATGGCGAGATATAAGATGATATGTTTAGCTACAGTAAATGCAAAACCTAACCGTAAAAGGTAGAGTTTCATACCAAAGTCACAGTGACCTTGAAGTGTGACCTCAATATCATTGTGCTCCATCCCCTTGATATAAGGAAGAATGTGTCCAAGTTTAGTCCCAATAGGGTGAGGCCATGCCGAGATATTAGCTCAATCAAGATTTGACGCCGACAAACAGACAGACAGATGGAAATAACGGTACCATTAATATATTGGCGAAAATTTTACTTTTCGCCAATAACAAACAAACAGACAGAAGGACATAGTGGAACCCTTTGATATATTGGAAAAAATTCAAATCCGAGTGATCACCTGATGAAGTCTGAGAGATTGAAACTTGGTGCACATTAATCATGGTTTCTGCAGTGGTATGGACCAATGATAATTTGTAAGCCAATGATCAAGAGACGATTTTTGAAAATTTAGAACCAAGATAACTGGCTTATTATCACGCTAGTCATTTCAGAGTTAAATTTTCAAAAAGTCATCGCATGACCTGCAAACGGACATTCCTCAAGGATGGTTTCATCCGGCGTGAACATTAAAGGGTGCACGTGGGCCAGAGTGCTATCCCATGATACGCGCAGACCTAATATAGACATACCTTCTTTTTATAACCTCATTGAGACTATCCGCATACTTCTTCACAGTGAAAATGGCGTTCAATGCAGAGTTGAAAATAAGGTCAATTTTGTCACGTTTACCAGCCTACAAAAGACAATGTTCACAGTACAGCTCATAAATAAGCTAAAATATTTCCTAAAACATGTTAGTTAGTACAATTTTGAAAACAATGTAAGAAATTTCTGTTGAATATTTTGAACATAATTGGATTGGAAGACAATGCTGCCTAATCATCCAGTCCAATCATGTTCAAAATATTCAACAGTATGTTTTATTTTGTTTTGGAAACATGTTAAGTTATTTCTGAGCTGTACTGTGTATTATTATTATTATTTAAACACGCTTTAAAACCATTTAATGGGAAAATTAAAAAAAAATTAAAAATATTCACTTGTTGAATGTCCAAATGCACGCTAAGAGAAGACTATTTTTGAAAATTTACCAATGGAATGACTGGCTCGGTTATCGAGCCAGTCATTCCAGTGGTAAATTTTCAAAAATTCTCTTTTCTTGGCCTGCAAATGGACATTCCTCAAAACTACTGCATAGGCCGGTTTTGGCCGGCTCGCCCATTAAAGGGTTATCATTCAATTATAGGCCGAGAAAGTACAAATTCTTGCTATGTGAATGACCCTCTGCGAGCTAACCCAAGACTATTTTTGAAATATGGATATCAAACCAATCATTCCAGTTGCAAATCGTCATAAATAGTTTTCTGCACATGAATATTTCTAAACACAAACAGCCATTACTGACCAGCTTGACCATTAACCCTTACCACTCTGATGTCAACATTCTATCTTTTTACAGCGCCAGTAGCAAAGAAACTTGTATACATTTTAAAACAATTTTGGTGGATGACGATGCTGTCTACGACAGCACCATCTTCCACCTAATATGTTTAGAAATGAACACCAGTTCGTCTTTTAATTTAATTCTAAAATTTAAAATTTTGACATCAGAGTGCTGAGAGTTAAAGGGTTAACAAAATCTCATTAACATTTAATTAATGGCAAATTATTTTCGGTGTATTTAGGAATAAGTCTGTTGAATATTTTGAAACTAATTTGACTGGAAGCTGTTGCTGCCTATGGCGGCAACAGGTTCCAGTCAAATTAGTTTCAAAATATTCAACAGATTTCTTGTATACAACTACATGTAGCACAGCTCATAAATAAGCTAAAATGTTTTCAAAACGAAAACAGAAACATGTTAGTTAGTACAAATTTGAATAGGATGTGAGAAAGATTCTCCTGAATATTTTGAACATAATTGGATTGGTAGCCATAGCAGCAAGGTCTTCCATTCCAATAATGCTCAGAATTTTCAACAGTACATATTATCAAAGCTATTAAAGGTATATATTCACAGCAGAATGGTTCAAAATAAAATTGTTAAAATAATATACTTTTAGAGGCTTAAAGTCTGTGCCTAGATGTAATGAAATGAAATAAATCTTAGCATATGATTATTTCATTACGTATAAATTAATCTAATTTTTAAAGTTGTCAAATTGAATTAGAGGCACGAACGAGCCCCTAATTCACAACTAAATTTACAAAATTTATTTACGGTATATGGAATGAAATCATCGTATGTTAAGATTTATTTCGTTTCATTACATTGAAGTACACAATTTAAGCCTCTAACAGTTTATAATTTCAACAATTTTATTTTCAAACATTTTGGTGTGAATAGGGACCTTTAATCAGAGCTGTACTGTAGCTGTCTCTACACTGATAATTTTTATCCATTTAACTCTCAAATTCATTCAAGCATATTTCAATTTTCTCATTGAAAATGTCGTTTTGCGGACCAAGAGAAGACTATATTTGGAAATTTACCACTGGAATGACTGGCTCGGTTATCGAGCCAGTCATTCAACTGGTAAATTTTCAAAGATAGTCTTCTCTTGGTCTGCCAGTGGACATTTATCAAGACCACTGCTGAAGCCATCTTTGGGTGATGAGTGTTAAAGGGTTAATTTTGATAGGAACCTGTTGATGTACCTCCCAGTCAAATTACTTTCAAAATATCCACCAGAATATTCACTACATCATTAAGAACTTTGTAATTTCAGACACACACTAGTTTGGCAGTGTGGTATAAATGTAACCACAAAGCAAGCTGTTGAATATTTTGAAAATAATTTAACTGGAAGCTGATGCTGGCATCTACGGCCAGTAAAATTAATTTCAAGTTAGAACGCACAGTCAATGGTTCGGCATTACAAATCCCCACGCTTTCGCCAAATTTGATGCTCCACACCAAATTCACTGTACCTTCCATACAAACCCTGACCACGTTAGCGGTGGAGCCTAATGTAAATGTTAAACGTTGTCTCGCAATCTGCAATCATATGGGTAACTCGCATACCAAATGCTGTTGAATTCTGGCAAATTAACAATTTAAAAATAAAATAGATTTTCTCAGATTCGAAACAAACTTATATAGAATCTTAGTGTATGGTAATCACTGTATGTTAAAATTTGAGCCAAATCGGACAAGCAGTTTCCGAGATATCCACAGATCAATAATGTGATCTGATCCAGATCCAATTTCTTTTATCGGGATCAAAGTCTAGATGTCCTCTCGCACGACAAGTTGAAGTTTGTAAAAGTTGAACCAAATTGGATCAGTAGTTTCTGAGAAACAGATATCCACAGATCCAGAATGAAGACCCAGCTTCTTTTAACCGGATCACATCCAGTCTGGAAAGCCCCTCGCACGACAAGTTGCTTTGTTGTCTTAATATTTAAGCCAAATTGGATCAGTAGTTATTGAGATACAGCTTCTGACACACAGACAAACACAATCAAAATACATTCTTCCCCTTATGGAGCCAGCCTAACAATAATCTTTTGACCAGCACAAATTGTTAATTTTCTTCAAAAGTGTTTGCCATTACAGAGTTAATTGATATAGTACTGCATTCCTCCTATTAGAGACCGATGCCTTAACAGACACCTACCCCCAAACTCAGCAATGTCAGTCTCTAGATTTTCTAGCACTTTGAAAATGGGTAAACCTCCTAATATAAGCCTACCCACCAAACTCGGCATCTTGGTCAGATAAACTCTTTCCAAATAGTGACATTAATAAATAATCTGTCATTTATAACTTCAAAATTCGTCATAAAAGCTGAAATCCAGTCCAACCAGGTGACCTAAAAACCAATTTGTATAGCATGAATAGAAAACATTTCACGCTAGAGATTCTTTTCATCAGACAACTACGCTTAATGTATACTACTACGCCAATAAATGCGGGAGTGAAATTATTATGTTAGGGCCACATAAAAAGTGTGTTCGCTGTAATAACTATCGTTTATTACATAAAGATTCTTCATCAAATTTGACAAAATAGTGCCGTGAAAAAATGCAAATCATATGATATCAGGAAACTGTGCATAGATTTAATATTTAGAGGTAGTACTCGGGCAGATTCACAGCCCTGTGGTTTTGGACTCGGAACTCGGAAATGACTACCGGTATATTGTGTGATGGTAACTGCTGGTTGATATGAATACTGTCTTACAAGAAGTTGAGATCGCTTTACAGCGTTTTGCATTCATGTCTCGCGAAATTAACTTCGAGACGGGATCGAGAATGCACGAAGCCAGGCCTCTATTTTGAATTTTGTGCGTTTTAAATTGTGAATAGTCAACGGAATATGATTGAATTCAATGGCTAATCAAACAATATATCTCAGAATTCTTTTATAAATAGATGATCGTGTGAGGAACTCGTGACTCAGTACCTATAATTAGTCTGCTACACGAATGTGCTCGTTTTCTGATGTATTTTCATGGAATCCCGGAAATACATGTAGACGTCTAACATGAGCTTATTAGAAGTTTGGGGGTTGACTAAACATTTTTTGGGGAAAACTCCCTAATAGAAGCCTACCCCTTTCTTGGACATTCTGCTGGTGAAATTTCTTCATCACTATCCTAATAGAAGCCTAGGCTTCTAATGGGAGGAGTACGGTAAGTAGCATTTTGAGATGTTGAGACAAGAGGGATTAATTAACCCTTTAATGGTCAAGCTGGCCAAAACCGGAATATCCATTTGCAGGTCAAGACCAGACTATTTTTGAAAATTTACCAATGGAATGCCTGGCTCGATAACCAAGCCAGTCATTCCTGCGGTAAATTTTCAAAAATAGTCCTTTCTTGACCTGGACATTCAATAAGCAAATTTTAGACTTTCTTGATCGAATATGACCATTAAAGCGTTAAATCTGCGCTGATTTTATTTTTAACCCTTAAATATTTTCAAGGAAATTTCAATTTTCTCATAGAAAATGTCCATTTAACAGACCAAAAGAAGATCAGTTTTGAGAACTTCTCACTGGAATGACTGGCTCGGTTATCGAGCAAGTCATTCCAGTGAGAAGTTCTCAAAAACAAATTTTCTCTTAGTGTGCAAATGGACATTTATCAGGATTACTACAGAAGCCATTTTTGAGTGTTAAATGATTACCCGATCATACCTTCCTGAGATAGTCGTCTGTGAGATACATGATTTTCTGTGGAGCGCCTGCACACTTAATCGGCACAGGTGGGAATGTGAAGATAGCATTGCCGCCATTTAACGCTTGTATGGCTGGGAATGTTTTCTGGACATATTTCATATGATAATTAGACACGACTCTCTTGTCATTCTCGAGAGCTTCTTGTGCGCCTTTGATCTGGAAAAGAAACCGAAGAAGAATGTAACGCTTTAGTTCTCAAGATGACCAAAGCTGACCTCTGCAATGTTGTTGTATAATGTCAATTTGCAGGGCAAGAAAAAAAACCATTTAAAAAAATTTACCACTGGAATACCTGGCTCAATAAATGTTCATGCATACATAAATATACCACAGTTATGTCCCTTGATCTGTATGTCAATAACCATGCAGAGTGATTTCCCTTTAGTGAGTTGCTGCACAATTAGCCATTTAAGGGGAAAGCCGGCCAAAACTCATCTGCAGAGGTCTTAAGGAATACATGTATCTAGCTGTGGGCCAAGAGAATTAAAAAATTTTGAAAAGTTATCACTGGAGTGACTGGCTCGATAACCGAACAAGTCATTTCTGTAATAAATTTTCATAAGAGGCCCCTTGTGACGCTCACCTGGAACATAGGCATTGCAAATAGAAAGACCATCACCTATAAGTAGAACTCGGGCAGAATCGCAACAAGGAAAAGGATGCTTCCTAACAAATTTAGTTAAAATTGTTACAGTGGTTAGAGAAGACAATATTTACCGCTGCTTTACTGTGGGAGTTTTCGTTGTGAAGACAAAATCTGAGATGACCACCGACTGGGAGTCTGTTTATCCAACGGTTTTGAGTGGTAAATTCGAAATCAGCATACCCAAAAATCTATATAAAACCATTTTCAGCCTGAAAATCATGAGGTTTGAATGGATCCCCTAAACATTTTCAGAGAGCAAGATTTTTCAAGACATTTTTAAAAATCGGTCACAATCCAAGATGGTTGTAGGCCAAATTGGCTGAGCGGCATCGTTTGAACAAACTTGGATCACTATCCCCTATGGATGCTTCCTGCCAAAAATAAGTGAAATCAGCTAAGCGGTTCGTGAGAAAGTCGTTTAAAGGAAAGTTGACGGACGACAGATGATGGACGGAGGGACAGACGATGGATGGTCGCCATGGCATAAGCTCACTTGGTCTTTCAGTTCAGGTGAGTTAAAAGTTTTCTCGCAGCCTACAAATGACCATGCACTAGATATAAATTTGAATTATCTTGATCAAACTTAATCATTAAAGGGTCTTCAGTCATTGCCCAATCAAGTATTGAATTATTCACACACCAAACTCATCCACTGCATGACCAGTCACACATTTATAGCCCAACAGAAGACTATTTTGAAAATTTTACCACTGAAATGACTGGTTATCGAGCCAGTTATTTCAGTGATAAATTTTCAAAAATTGTATACTCTTGGTCCATAAATGGCTATTCCTCAACTGCCACTGCCGATGCCGGTTTTGGCCGAAAACTAGCTTGACTCTTAAATGGTTACCGGTGCAGAAACTCACTAAAGGGAAGTCACTCAGTATAGTCATTGATGTACAGATCAAGGGATGTAACTCTGTGTAAATTTATGTGTTTATTTATGCATACAAGTTGCAAATGTAATTGTTCTACGTGTATAAGATATAATACTTTATTTAAATAAAATTCTATAAAGCCTCAAACTTAGACTTCTGAACTAACAGTGGTAATTTTGAAAACAAGATTGTTGAAAGCTGATTGCTACATGTATTATGTAAATCGAGAAACCGCTTTCAACCGGCCTGGATTCATCATTTACCCCTTTAATGGTCAAATTCGGTCAAGAAAACTTTAATATCCGCCTATGAAATGTCCATTTACAGGACAAGCGAAGACTATTTTGAAAATTTTATCATTGGAATGACTGGTTCAGTTATCGAGCCAGTCATTCCAGTGGTAAATTTTCAAAAATTGTATTCTATTGGACAGTAAATGAACATGACCGGCTTGACAATTACGGGTTAATGGTCAAGCATGGAGTCACGTTTAGTCAAGAAAATCCAACCTTTTGCTTAAATGCCTTTGCAATGCCTATTTTAAGGCCAAAAAGACCAAGTTTTGAAAATTTACCACTGGAATGAAGGGCTCGGTTAACGAGCCAGTTATTTCAGCGGTAGATTTCCAAAAATTGTCATCTCTTACAAAATGTAGTTTTCAAAAGGGCATTTCTCCAATCCACTGCAGAATCGCCATTTTTGCTGACTTGAGGCTATTATAGAGTTAAGAGACCAGCTTTATTGAGCGCTTATTAGTCTCCATAAGGCGATCTCTTAACACATGGTTTACTGTCCTTATTGTTCTATGTAGATTTGACAAATTACAGACAAATCGTTTTACAAAATATCTAATAGAATTGTATGTACATTTAGTTAATGTTATACATATACGCTATTCAGAATGGTGTATGACTCTGCATAGCTCTTAAATGGTCAACAGATCAGGAGTTGTAAAAATGTAAACTCCAGAGTTTTATAATTGATATTTACACTGGTTGCCGTTCAAACAAGCCAGTATATATGTTTAATTTGTACGCTGTATTACAGGTGTACCTACATCACAAGGACATACGTGATCTGACTAGAAAAATGTCCATACAACTTGAATATAGGTATTTGACTGTACAGCAGGTTAAACACATATATGCTTTATGTTAGCATTTTAAGTGGGCGCAGGGAGGTGGAGCGCGGAGTGGTGGCGTGTGAGCACAAAGTTCTTTATAGTCTCTAAATAATCCCCATTTGTGTGAGGACTGTTAGTCTTATCGGTGGAGATTTTTTGTCCAAAACGGGGTTAATGATGGCTGTGTGAGGGGGGGGGGGGGGGAGGGAGGGGGGTAGATGGGTAAGCATACATGAACTCCTCCAACTGAGGTCATGTTCAAATTGCTGAACATATTCTTTAACACTTAAACTGGCAAAAAACAGTTTGCTTGATAAATGTCCATTTGCAAAAAAACACCTATTTTTGAAACTTGACCACTGTAATAACTGGCTCGATAACTGAGCCATTCATTCCACTTGGTAAATTAAAAAACCTCATTGTTTGCAAATAGGCATTTTCTATGAGAAAGTCGAAAATTTCTTGACCAGATTTGAGAGTTAAACAAATAAAGGTATGAAGAATGTATATTACTATCTTGCAACGTATCATTAAATCTGGTAGTTGTGTCTCTGTACATCTGATGCCTATAGATTACCTCGTGCATTGTTGCCGGATTATATAACCTAATATCATCGTACAATAGCTGCCATTATTTATTTTAGGAATGTCAGGGGGTGAGGTTGACAAAATAAGTCTGATTTATAAACCTGTTATGCCTTTAACGTTCTTTATATGCCAAATGCCTGAAAAAGTTAATGATTTATAGAATAAGCTGTTGAATATTTTTTAAATTAACATGACTGGAAGCCATTGCCTGTCTGTCTCTCTGCCTGCCTGTCTGTCTGTCTGCCTGCCTACCTGCCTGATCTGTCTGTCTGACTGACTGACCGGTTCTCTGTCTGGTTGTCTGTCTGTCTGTGTCTGTCTGCTGTTCATCAACTGTTCCATTTAAATCAAGAATCACTGGGCCGATTTCAAACAAATGTGGCAAAAAAAATTATAAGGCCCCCCCAATTAATCAAAGCGAAACATTTGCCATTTTATTACCCAGAATGCAGGAAATTGTTTCTGAGAATCTAATAGAGGGATCTATTTCTAGCTATGCCCCGCCCATTTCTAGCTAAGCCCCGCCCATTTCTCGCTCAGCTTTGCCCAACCTTTGCCCATGTTGGGAATGATCTAACCATGAATATCCAGAATCCTTGGTAAGCTGTTTAATGCCATAATATCAGCAACAGCAACAACACAAACTAGTTTCAAATTTTTCAACAGAATGTTTTACAGTAGTAAATAATAAGTCCATCAGACATACAACTCATACACTTGAGGCCAAAATAAATAATAGTTTTGTTTCCTGTAACACCCCCCCCCCCACCCCAATTTCTTTTTTCTACCCAGCAGAAATGTTAGAGCATGCATACATTTGTCAAACTATATAAATTACAATGTTTTTAAGACCATTTGTATGCCATCACAAATGATTAGCCAATAGATTAGTCAACTACAGTTTTTCTTAGACAAATCGTAACAATTTTAGCCAATGTTTTGCAATGTATACAATCTATCTCTATTAGGTAACCATTTCAACTGAACTCTACATGCCTTTAATACAAGATTATGTTGAATATTTTGAAACTAATTTGCCTGGATTAGGCAGCAACAGCTTCCAGTCAATTTAGTTTCAAAATATTCAACAGCTTACCTATATATATGGGTGCTTTTAATCTGAGATATTGGAATTTCAGTATTTATTTGGTCACAATAAAACATAATATAAGTACTTGTTAGTTCTTCACAATTAATCTTAATAGTTCTCCACTTAGAAAATATGTATAATAGTATGATTTTAATCATTAACCAAATATTTAGCCAATCCTGCTTTCTGTTAGCCCGATTTCAATTTTACTAGCATTTGGATAATTGGTGAATGGGTAGGTCGGTCCCTGCATGTGAATCCCTTTTGCTAATTGTGACATGAAAAACATGACAAATTTTGCAATTACTACCATATTTAATGGATAAATATCTGAAAAACAAATACTTATGAGCTTCTAAAATAAATTAGTTGGAAAAAAAAAATTTATGGATGGCCTGACAGACCTTTCCAGCTTCATGGCAGAATATTTCTGTCAATTATGGTTGAAGTCAGCCTACATGCGACGTAATCGATTATAACCATCATATCTAATGTGTCAGATCCACTAAAAAAAATTTCAGGAGAGGAACCCTGAACCCCTGCCGCACGCGTCAGAGCGTAAAACACCCTCCCTGATTCTCCCTTAAAGGGGGAACTTGGGCCCTCTTCCACCAACCATAAGAAAATCTCTGTCTATGGCACTGTTGGCGAGACATGCCCTTTAGTAAAATTAAATTTTAACTTTTACTGCAGTCTGTTGATTGTCATGTTTGTAATTAGTGCTAAACCATGAATGCTCAAATTTGTTCAAGAAAATTCGAATTTTTCTCATAGAAAAACAACCTTTTGCCGACCCAGACATATTTTTTGAAAATATACTATTACACGGACTGGCTCAGTTACAGAGCCAGCCATTCCCATTTTCAAAATCCCAGAAAGTCTTCTCTTAATAAGTAAGGTGTGCATAAAAATATTACTATGTCATTGTACTAGGAAGCTGGAAGGCATATATACTAAGTGACAAATGCTCCCACATAAATGACATACTTGTATATTTATTATGGATGAATATATAGATGAATACCTATATATTTAGGTTAATGTATGCATGCTGCGAACCATCAGACAATAATTTCAAATGTGCAGTAACTCTGTATCTGCTGAATATGTTGGAAACAATTTGACTGAGTTGTTGGTGGTTATGCCACCAACAACTTTCAGTCAAATTGTTTTCAAAATATTCAGCAGGTTCAGAGATATAATCCTTGGAATAAGTCATCTGCAAAAGCTCAGAAGTTAGAAGGTTTAAAAGGTAACCTCAGGGTAACAATCGAAACTACCATTGAGATAATTCCCCTTTCCAGTAATGGTACATGTAGTTAATTAAATCGTTACGCTTCAATGATTTCATGTATGCTTTATCACGCTTTGCCTTCAGTATGACAAACCGCCTGTAATAACTCCTTCTGAGCAAGGCACATGTAATTAGTCCCACAAATGCAATCTATATCTCTTTAACCACTACATTTTTTCAAGAAAATTTTAATTTTCTCATAGAAAATGTCCATTTGCAGACCAAGAGATTATTTTTGAAAATTTATCACTGGAATGACTGCTGCAGAAGCTGTTTTTCGTTGATATGAGGGTGAAAGGGTTATGGTCTTGTTTATTTAACCCTTTAATGGTCAAATTCGGTCAAGAATTTTACTATCTGCATATTGAATGTCCTTTTACAGGCCAAAAGAATACACTTTTTGAACATTTATCACTGAAATGACTGGCCGGCTCGGCTATCGAGCCTAAGTCATTCCATGTGTAAATTGTCAAGAATTGCATTCTCTTGGCCTGTAAATGGACATTCCACAAGACCATAACAGAGGCCAGTTCCAGCCGGCTTGACCATTAAAGGGTTAAGAAATTGATGGATGAAGAGAAAGTACAACAGACAGATATCAGATGTTGAATTACTATATGTACCACTATTGGTGAAGATGTATATGAACCATATCAAAATGCATGTACCCCACCCCACTCTGTAATGAATAATTTTTTTGCTGCGAAAAAAGCACATGCCCATCTGCACATGATACTGATATTGGCGACAAAAATTTAAGTTAATCGAATTGAGACTTCTAAGAGTTTCGTTGACAAGAAATGATTGTCAGAGATGACCGGACCGACAGAGGGACATACATACATTTTGGACAGACGGATGGATGTACAGATATAGGAATAGCACGTGCACACCTTCACATGATAATGATAACACTTACAGAGTTTCAAAAGAATCTGACCTAAACTGTAGGAGGATTTGCCTTGACAAGAAATGATTGGCATTGCCGCTATGTATCGGCTTTAAGCTATATAAAGGGGGATAACTCTGTAATGAACAAGTTTTCGAATGCGAACAAAGCACATGCACATCTGCACATGACACTGATAATGTGGACCAAATTTTAAGTTAATCCATTGAGACCTCTAGGAGTTGCGTTGACAAGACAGGGACAGACGGACACACGGATGGATGGATGGGGGGGGGGGGGGAGGAGATAAAAATCCTCTGTTAATTAATTACAGACTTGTGCAGCCATCATAGGGGAGCAATTAATCACTCGCCTCAAATGATAAAACTGAAATCAAAACTTGAATATTTTGATCTAAATGTGTTATTAACCATTTAACACTCATATCAGCCAAAACGGCTTCAGAATGGGTCTTGAGAAGCCTATCATATCATTGAAAAATTACGACTGAAATGACTGGCTCGATAACCGAGCCAGCCATTCCAGTAGTAAATTTTCAACGATAGGCTTCTCTTGGTCTGCAAATTGACATTTCTATGAGATTATTGAAATTTTCTAGAAGAAATTTAAGTGTTAAAGGGTTAAAAGATTTTTCATTCTACCAGAGGAGTGATCACTCGTCTAGCATTGATCATAGAGAGCAATTTATAGCTCACCACATATTTCTAAAAACTAATCACGACATATCCTATATAACAATGGATGGATCCAGTTTTAGCTATGCCCCACCCATTTCCAGCCCATGCTTTGTCCATGTTGGAATTTATCGAACTCAGAACCCCAATTTCCAGCAAACTATACAGGTAAGCTGTTGAATATTTTGAAACTAATTTGACTGGGTGCTATGGCAGCAACAGCACCCAGTCAAATTAGTTTTCAAATATCCAACAGAATGTTTATTAAATAGTAAAAACATACAATTCGTACAATTTGACGGACTATTAAGCATTTATGACAGACTTAGATACGTCATTTATGACGTAATTGATTGCAATGTCAACCTGCCTGTGACGTAATTCATTATGACGTCATATAGTTTACTGACAGATTAGATTCCTCTATTAAGACACCTGTATTCAGAGAACACCTGCCGAAAATGAATAATTTCTGCACTCCACAGGTGGTTGGCGTACACAAAACATGCAAGCTGATGAAAAACGGCTTCTGCGGTGGTCTTGAGCAATCTCTATTTGCAGACCAACAAAGGACTAATTTTTTAAAATTTTATCACTGGAATGACTGACTTGATAACTAAGTCAGTTATTCCAGTGGTAAATTATCAAAAATAGCCTTCTCCGGGTCTGCAAATGGGCATTTTCTATGAGAAAATACATTTTCAAGAACTAATTTGAGTAAGCCTATCATTAAGACTTTGACCCTCATATCAGCCAAAAATGGTTTCTGCAGTGGTCTTGATAAGATGTCCATTTGCAGACCAAAAGATGACTATTTTTGAAAATTTACCAATTGAATGACTGGCTCGATAACTGAGCCAGTCATTCCAGTGATAAATTTTCAAAAATACTGTTCTCTTGGGCTGAAAATGGACATTATCTATCAGAAAATTGAAATCTTCTTGTACAAATTTGAGTGTTAAAGGCCTATTTTGTTATATTAACCAGCATTCCTGTGTGACAGTGACACCGTCCTCTGTACTTACCTGGTTGTAATTCAACTGCATTCCCATCGCCACAACTAAGAAGTCATATTTTATCTAAAATTCAAAAGAAATATATATTAAAATTTAATCATTAACTATTTAATGCTCAAGCCAGCCAAAACAAGAGATGCAATGGTATTGAGAGAAAAATATATGTGAAAATTTATCACTGAAATGCCTGGTTCGATAATCGAACCAGTCATTAGTTAGAAATTTGAAAAATAGTCGTCTATACTCTCTTGGCCTACAAATAGATGCTCCATTAGCAAAAATGCCAATTTTATTGAGCCATCTTGACCATTAGGGTTTAAAGCATAAACTACCATACAGGCATTCAGAAAATAATATAAATGTATAAATCATTATCATCATCTTAGTCATCATCATTATTATTGTCTTCATCATCATCATCAGTGTCATTTTCAAATGTACATGTAGTCATCATCATCACCCTCACCATGTATTATCATCATCAACATCTGTCATCATCATCATCATCATCCGTCATCATATGTCATAATCAGAATAAACATTATCCATCATCATCGTCATCCGTCAACATTTTTTGTCATCATCACCACCATCATCGTCTGATATTATCCATCATCATCACCACCATCATCCGTCATCGTCTGATATTATCCATCATCATTACCATCTGTCGTCACACCCACCACCACCACCCACCCCCACCCCTATATTAAAGAGGTACATATAGAAGTGCATGACCATCAGCACTGTGGCTCCATCTCCAGACTAACCTCATGTCCTCGTGCCGTGGTGACGCTGTTATTTTTGGGATCAAATTCCACTGCCTTATCCTTGATCCATTCACACTGAGAGGGCAGCACACTCTCCATGGTCTTCCCTGATTCTTGTACTGTTCTGATGCCGCCGCCCACTAACGTCCACATGGCCTGGTAATAATGCATCTGGGAAGAAACATTCAGAAACATAAATATTTGAGCCGGAAATGTCTCTGTAAGGATTAAACATTAATCTATAGAAGATGGGTGGTTTTTCCGACCACCTGCCTTTTAATTCGTAAAGTCATGTAGTGGGCCTTGGAGTTGGGGTTGACTCCATACATAATCCTGACACACACGGTCACCCACACACACAAGGCAAGGGAAGAGTAATTCAAACACACATCTATAAATAGCGTGGACGCATGAACGCATGCACATGCACAGATTGAACAACAATACATCAGTGTTAAACTGATGGGATATTGGCAAAATTTTTGGCATTTTGCGTTTCTAAATGCAAATCTGACTTTGTATCAATATCAGAATGACCTTGACCTCAAAAGCCTGAATATCTGTGCTGATTCTACTCGTTCAGGTAACTGTATGATGATGCTTAGTTCCAATAATTTTCCCAATTCTGAAAAAAGTCCAGATGAGTTAAGCAGAGCCAAACTGTTAGTCTGTATTTTATTCAAATATTACAATGACCTTGACCTTAATATCATTGTATTTCATCCACTTGATATAGGTAAACATGTGACCAAGGTAAATTCAAGTATGGCGAGATACATGTATAAGACAATATGAGATAAACCAAAGATTTACCGAAAACAGCGTTTTATACCACGGTCACAAGAGCTTCTTTGACCTCATGACCTCGATAGGATTGTGCTGCATATCTACATATATAACCATGTGTCAAAGTTTGATCACAATAGGCTGAACCAATCCATAGATATAAAACAATATGTTGAACAAAAACAAAAACTTAACCGGAAACAATAGAGTATTATAGCAATGTCACAGTGACCTTGACCGTTGACCTCAATATCATTGCGCTCCATCCAGTTGATATAAAGAAGCATGTATCCAAGCTTAGTCCCAATGGGGTGAAGCCACGCCGGCATATAAGACGTCTGACGATATGTTGAGCCAAAAACTTAATCATAAAAAGTTGAGTTTTATACCTAGGTTACAGTGACCTAGAACTTTGACCTCATAACCTCAATATCATTGTGCTCCATCCACTTGATATAAGCAAGCACGTGGCCAAGTTTAGTCCAATTCGGGTGAACCAATCCTGGGATATAAATTTAACCAAGATTTGACGCTGACAAACAAATATACAGACAGACAGACGGCGTACCGGTACCCATCACCATATTGGCAGAAATTCTAATTTTCACCAATAATAATTATTAATATTATTATGTAAAAACTCAAGAGCCAATCTGCCTGTATGGACCTTTTAATGGTCAAATTTCCCCAAGAAATTCAATGTATTTGTTCATTAAATGTTTATTTGCAGGACAAGAGAAGACTATTTTTTTAATTTACCGCTGAAATGACTGGCTCAGGTTATCGAGCCAGTCAGTCCAGTGGTAAATTTTCATAAATAGTCTTCACTTGGGCTGCAAATGGACATTTCTCAAGACCACTGTAGAAGTTGTTTTTGGCTGATATGAGTGCTACAGGGTTAAAGACACCATTAATTAATTACCAGTCTTTGTACCATAAGGTGGTCCCTTAACCATTTAACCATAGAATGTGTCCAAGAAAATTACAATTTTCTTATAGAAAATGTTCACTTGCAGACCAACTCAAGACTATTTTTGAAAATTTTCCACTGGAATAACTGGCTCGGTTATCGAGCCAGTTATTCCAGTGGTAAATTTTCAAAAAATAATCTTCTCTATCTCCGCAAATGGACATTTCTCAAGAACATGGCAGAAGTCATTTTGGCTGGCTTGATGTTTAAAGGGTTTAAATAGATCATTAATTGATTACACAGTTTTTGTCCCATAAGGTGGTTCCTTAAGACAGGTTTCACTGTGAATATAGAGTATTATTTTAAAGCCAGATATACATGTTATGCATATTTTATACACATTTATTACTTGTATATATTTTCTATGCCATGACACAGTGTACATGCATCTGTGGTTGGCTGATTACTGGGTCAGCAATGTCACAGACTCCGAAAAAACTGGGTAAATAAGCCTTGCACTATTTGCACTAAGTGTGTTGTAAGTGTGCATCCGAGTGTGTGAGTGTGATTGTGTGCGTGCGTCCCTCTGTGCATGCGTGAATCTGTATGTTTTTTATGCACATGTGTGTGCTTATGTGCGTGTGCATGCGCGCATCCATGTATGCGTGCGCACACGCCACTCATTCCAAGGCTGAAGGGCTAAAACATAAGAAATTTGTTCTCCATGAGCACTGTGTATCTAACATTGGGATTTAAGCAGTGCTGCGAAAAATTTACACCATCATGCACATAAATTGACATAATATCGAGAAATGCACATATCTGTACACGCTGAATTAGGTACACACTTAGTCCCACCAGCCATTTCCACACACAAACCCCCCCCCACCCTCGCCAACACCTCCCTGCCCCCACCCCACATTGTGCATGTCAGTAGGCTGTATTTCAACCACCAATTTCAACCTCCCTTATCCCGCATGTGTATGGATATTTCTCAAGACCGCTGCAAATGACAGGTTTGGATGGCTTGATCGTCAAAGCGTTAATTTAGCCTTACTAGTAATGCTGTATATATTCAAACCTAGTAATTATTGCCATAATATGATAATCCACACCGTGTTAAACCTTTAGCACTCATATCAGGCAAAAACGGCTTCGCAGTGGTCTTGAGAAATGTCCATTTGCAGACCAAGAGATTATTTTTGAAAATTTATCACTGGAATGGCTGGCTCGATAACCGAGCCAGTCATTACACTGGGAAATTTTCAAAATTAGTCTTCTCACGGTCTGCAAATCGATATTTTCGATGAGAAAATTTAAATTTTCCTGAATAAATTCAACGGTTAAACCAGTTGGTTAAATTTCGTCAAAAAAAGTCCAAATATTTGCGCAATGAATGCCCATTTGCGGGCCAAAAGAAGACTTATTTTGAAAATTGACCACTGATATGACTGGCTCGTTTATCGATCCAGTCATTTCAGCAGTGAATTAAAAAGTCTTCTTTCGCCTGCAAATGGATATTCATGAAGACCACTGCAAAGGCTTATTCATGAAGACCACTGCAAAGGCTTATTCATGAAGACCACTGCAAAGGCTTATTCATGAAGACCACTGCAAAGGCTTATTCATGAAGACCACTGCAAAGGCTTATTCATGAAGACCACTGCAAAGGCTTATTCATGAAGACCACTGCAAAGGCTTATTCATGAAGACCACTCCAAAGGCTTATTCATGAAGACCACTGCAAAGGCTTATTCATGAAGACCACTGCAAAGGCTTATTCATGAAGACCACTCCAAAGGCTTATTCATGAAGACCACTGCAAAGGCTTATTCATGAAGACCACTGCAAAGGCTTATTCATGAAGACCACTCCAAAGGCTTATTCATGAAGACCACTGCAAAGGCTTATTCATGAAGACCACTGCAAAGGCTTATTATGGCCAGCTTGATCATTAACCCTTTAACACACATCAGCCAAAAATACTTTCTACAGTGGTCTTGAGAAATGTCAATTTGCAGACCAAGAGAAGACTGTGTTTGAAAATTTCCCACTGGAATGACTGGCTCGATAACTGAGCCAGTCATTCCAGTGGTAAACTTTCAAAAATAGTCTTCTCTTGCTCTGCAAATTGACATTTTCTTTGAAAAAAATTGAAATTTTCTTTAACAAATTCAAGGCTTAAATGGTTACACCTGAATGCCATCCAGGGCTTCCAATGAGCAATTTCAGCAATAGCCAATGCAGAAATAACAACATCATAATTCACCCATTAAACTGACAACTATAAAATTTACATTAAGCCGGCTTCTGTTATTAATTGGTTCACAGAAACTGACAAACTGGGATTTCAGTGGTGAGACCGAGAATTCAGATCATACTAATATTAAAGATGCATTACCCCAACCCCCCACCCCCCCGAGATATAAATAAATTTGGAAATTTTCAGTATTTTTGCTGTAATATACATTTGGTCCCAGTGTATTATTAGTACATGTCTATATTAATCTTTATATATAAATTCCGACCCCATCACACATATCTGTTATTATTTGCTGTTTTTCTGGAAACTTGTCTGCACGTTTGAGTTTTCAATTTAGGGAAGCATTATATTTTCGAAATAATCGAATTGGAAAGAAATCAGAAAATCTTAAATATGTTTAGACAGTTCGCCGGTGGAAGACAAAAATACTAGCGCCACGCCACGCCTGATCGAAAACATTCAAAACAAATACGTTGCATAATAATATTTTTTGTTTATACACGACCAGCGATGAATGATGAATCGCAAACCACCGATGAATCGCAAGAATACTCTCTGTGAAACCGGAGCTGTAGGAGAACGTCAGGTTTGTATTTACATATTTTCTATTTGTGAAATTCATAATTGGATCTTCTTGGATATTGAGTAGTCGTGTATATATAAGAATTGATGTTAGAATGAGAGTATCGACCCACTGGAAGTGTTTTATGAACAAGCTTCCAGAAGTGTATATTAAGCTTATACATGTAGCTCTATAATTGACATGTACTTTGGAAAAAATTAAAATTCAAGGCTTATAGGGTTAAAGGAATGATATAATAACCTAAATCCCCTTTAAATTCCGCGTTCACCGCCGTAAATGACAAATATGGAATTTTATGACATTTTTTCCAGGATTTGTTCATTATAAAATAAATCCTGACTTTTATTCGAAAAATGTCATTACGTCGGGAAACATAATCCTTACTTTTTCTCTGCACAACACGCGGATAATTAAACCATTCTCAACTCACATCGTGTGGTTCCACAACTGCGACATTTCCTGCTCCGAGAAGCTTACAGAACTTAGCCGCAATAGCGCAGCCACCTGTCCCGCCACCTACGACGAGTAAACGGTAACTCTTCTTCGGTTGATTTGTGGGTTGTAGTGTAGACATCGCGGCTATCTGATGATGTAGACATGATGACCGCTTCGTCAGCGGTGTTGCCTTAGTAACAAGCACCCCTATTGAGTTTGATGATTTTTGAGCTAGCCGGACAATCACTGACTTCATCTTGAGTATTTTTATGATAAAATCCTTTAATTGGATGTCTTTCTACAGTTGTTCATGTAGTTGCAGGATACTGAAATAAAGATAAAACTAATGTTACATAAATCTAACTATCTGCTTGCTTAATTCCTGCAGACTACATTTTCCATGGGGTTTAACTTTGGATCTGCTGAATATTTTGAAACCAATCTGACTGAAAGTTGTTGGTGGCTAAGACACCAACAACTTTCAGTCAAATTGTTTTCAAAATTTTCAGCAGGTCAACAGTTCTTGACCATTGAAATTATTCTCTGGTGGCTTGCACCAGTCAGATAGTTAACAATATATACATGTACATGTTGGTAGGCCTACCTGAGTAAGAATTTTAAACACATCAAATAATTCGATACACATTCAAATATATTGCACACCTTCAAATACCTGCTACACGTACTACTGTACATGAGTGCAAAATGTCATTTCACACGCCCATTCAGATGTCAAGCAGATACATGTATGGATGACAAGCATTAACGAGGAGTATCATCATTATGACTATACAGCTGACCTTTGACCTCTTGCCACCCTGAAGTAGCGACATACGGTAAGTTTGGTTAACCAATTAACACTCATATCAGCCAAAAACAGCTTCTGCAGTGGTAACCGAGCCAGTCATTCCAGTGGTCAATTTTCAAAAGTAATCTTCTCCTGATCTGCAAATGGACATTTTCTCTTCATCGAGCCCCTTAACCCACACTCCCACCTAACCTAGGCTTGGTGAATGTCACCCCATAGTTACATAATATGTTTTACACACGCATGCGCATGGACATGGCCAATCTCAGTTATACGCTTGTGACGCTTCATGGCAATCAATATTTAAATACATTTTTTTGCAAATATTAAATTTCTTGGCACACAAGTTAGGCATGAATGTAACCCTTTAACTTATATCCGGCAAAAACAGCCTCTGCAGTCAAGTTATGTGAAATGCCCATTTGCAGACGAAGAAGAGTATTTTTGAAAATTTACCACTGGAATGACTGGCCATTTAACCCTTTAACACTCATATTAGCAAAAAACGGCTTCTACAGACAATTTTTGAAAATTTTATCACTGGAATGACTGGCTCGATAACCGAGCCAGTCATTCCAGCTGGTAAATTATCAAAAATACTCTTCTCTTGGTCAGCAAATCGAAATTTTCTATGAAAAAATTATCTTGAACAAAAATCAAGAGTTAAAGGTTTAAATACAGGGAACTATACATGTGGAGGGCAACGGAAAAAAAAAATATTTTTGAAGATTTTTGAAGCCATCACCCTGGAGACTGCTTTCGGAGACCAAACAAAATAATATATAATTATGTTTTCGATTATATGCCCCAAAAATTCAGGTAGGTTAGGTAGGTAGGTAGGTAGGGAGGGAATCTTCTTTTGCTTGGGGTTTCTTTGACCATGTTTTTGCTAAATATGTATCAAATTCAGGTAGAAAATATGATAAAAATACTGAAGATTCAATAAATCCAGATGTCCAAATTTCCTGGGTGAAAATATTGAGGTAGCGACATTTTCGGGGCAGGTAGATTGCAGCTAATTTTGCAAGTACATGTAGGTAGGCAATAGGAAACATACATAAAATTATTATAGGCCTCATTGTTGGAAGCAAAGATTCATCATGTACACGGTATGTTAATATTTGCAATGGGAATAAACTAGCGCCGACATTGGCTAATTGTAAAGTAAGTAAATATATCTCATACAGTCGTATCAGATGTTTTTCAAGCCTTTATAGAATATAAGTCAAACTGAGATACAAAATGAACAAGATTTAGGTGATACAGACATGTACCCATAACCCGTAAACCCATTAACCATATTCAAGAAAATTTCAATTTTCTCAGAAAATGTCCATTAACAGACCAAGAGAAGAGCATTTTTTGAAAATTTATCACTGAAATGACTGGCTCGGTTATCGAGCCAGTCATTCCAGCGGTAAATTTTCAAAAATATTCTTCTCTTGGTCTGCAAATGGACATTTCTCAAGACCACTGAAGAAGCTGTTTTTGGCTGATATGAGTGTTAAAGGGTTATAGTCCAGTAAAACTACAAATTAACCTAGAACAAATTGCAACAGAATTTATTTCTTTTCTGCGGCATTCATGGGACTGCCAGGTGTCACATATCAAAAGTCCTCCAAAATCCCTCGATGGGAAAGTGGGTAAATTCGCATATTTATCTACCGCCATTATCCAAATAATGAAACTTCCCTTACCTGCTTCATTCCGCAAATAAACGAAGTAGAAATGTTGTCTAAGCTCTGAATTTCATGGTCACGGAAGACAGTAAGCAATTGGCAATATTGCCTTGAACCACTTGTACAAATTCTCCAAACCACAGATTAAATATGGTTGTATGCACAGGGCCGGGGTAATTTAAAAAAATTATATTTAAAGTAAGTTTAATTTTGTTTTTCGCTTTTAAAATTTTATCTAAAATAAATTGCATCTTAATTTTCACTTTTATCTCACAATTTGAATAAATTTCTATACAATTCAATCAGAATATGGACATGGATTTAGATACATGCGTTATTTGTAACCAGAGCCTAGAAAATGGCTCACAAACTGTTAAGCTTCGAGTTAAAGGCTGTGACGGTATTAACAATGCTAGCAGAGCCCGTGAAAGCGATGTCATAGCTGAAGTAGGACAGAGGGTTCATGTAAATTGTCGACGGGAGTTCATTGATCCCAAGCGGATTGCCCGTGACGCAGAGAAAATTGAACAATCTCCGCCACCCATGCGAACACTCCGTTCAGAAAGTCCAACATTCAATTTTAGTGAACATTGTTTGCTATGCGGATACCCTGCAAAAATTCAAGATGGAAAGAAACGTGGCTATGATATTTATCCAGTAAGTACTCATGGCTTTCAATGTAGTATCGCCGAGGCCTGTGAGCAGAGAAAAGACGAATGGGGCAAACTTGTAGCTGGGCGGCTTGCCTTCACGCCGGATTTATGCGTTGTCAATGCAGTATACCATCAAAGCTGCAGCGTAAATTTTCGAACCATGAAAAATATCCCTCAGCTGCACTCATCTTGCTCATCCCAAAAACATGGAAGGCCAGAAGACTTGGACAGAGTAAGAGCATTTAGTGCGACAATGGCATTTCTTGAAAATAATGATGATGAGCAGCTGACCCTGCACGACCTCGTTAATAAAATGCAAGAGTATCTCGATGATAAAGAGAATAAAGCATACAGTACAAAATAAATGCAGGATAAAATAAAAGATAATTATGGCGATGAAATATTTATTAGCACTGTGAATGGTAAGCCAAACGTTGTTACCTTTCGTTCTAAAGCATCTACTATTTTGACTGACTTCTATAAGGAACAGAAGAGAAAGGATTCCAAATCAGAGAGCATGCTAATCATCCAGACAGCTGCCAAACTGCTTAGACACGATATTAAGTTAATTGATTCATGCACATCATCTGAAAGCTATCCATCAAGGGAGCAAATGAGCGACCCAGTAAAGGCATTGAATTATTTACCAGAGACACTGCGGGAATTATTGCAGATTTTGTTTACTGGAAAAGACACAGAAATGAAACAAGCATCAGTTGGACAGGCTATTATGCAAGGAACTCGTCCTAGAGTTATTTTGGCACCTTTGCAGTTCGGGCTGTCATGTGAGATGCACCATAAATTTGGATCTAGATTTATTGTTGACACCTTGTACAAGCACGGATTTGGATGTTCATACGCGGAGATACAGAGGTTTGAGCGCAGTGCATCACTTCATGGTGGAGATCTACCACAGCCATTATCAGGCGAGTTCATTCAGTTTGTTGCCGACAATGTGGATCACAATATTTGCACAATAGATGGGCATAATACATTTCATGGAATGGGAATCATTGCATCTGTTACACCAGGAAACCTTTCGTGCAAACTTATTCCAAGGATAAATGTAACATCTGAAGATATCAAGCAAGTTGGCAAGATCTGTATCAGGAACTTTGAGTCTCAGCATACCAGGAACTTCCCATTGACCTTTAAGGAGTTAACTGCGATGGAACAAACAGACCCAACAGCTGACATTGACATCCTCTGGGATTTCTCTTTGTTTCTGCGTTCAAGGAGACAGTCATGGTCTGGTATGATGCAAACTGTTCACCAAGGAGTTTATCCAGGTAAATCGTCTGTTATTTTCCTTCCGATGATAGATCTAGAGCCAAGTAACATGACCTGCATCTTTTCCACTTTGACTTATGTTTGTGAACAGGCAAACCGATACCATGTTGCACCCGTGATTACATTTGATCAGCCCTTATTTTGGAAAGCTATGACTATCATAGAGATTGAGCCGAGCTGGAGTCCATTAAAGCAAATTATTCTAAGACTCTGAGGTCTTCATATGGAGATGAGCTTCCTTGGCTGCATTCAGTGTTGCCCACAACATCTGATTTTTGGGGGTCCCAAGGACCCCACACTATCGGATTTGGGGGTCCCACTGTAAAATATGGGGGTCCCATGGGGTTCTCATCTGAAATATTGATCTAATTATAAAGCACTTTATTAAACATGTTGAAAGCACTAGGTATGACATTGTGTAAATAATGTTAATGTGTATATAGAGAATATTAACTATGCATAGTTTATTAACCTTTAGCACTTAACACTTTTGGCCACTATTGTAGATCACCAAAATACCTATTTTTGAAAGTTTAACACTGGAATGACTGGCTCTAAACAGTGCCAGTCATTCCAGTGGTAAATTTTCAAAAATATGTATTCTGTGATCTACAATCGTGGCTAAAATTGATATATTGAAATGGCCATTGTATATTTAACTAATGACATTTGAACTGCATATTATATGTTTGTTGTCTGATAAACCAACCTACATTGACAACCTTGTATGATTAACTTTTCCAAAGACCACTATATTAGTAATTAGCTAAGACCACTGCATTAGTTTTTCTATAAAACCCTAACTTGACTTTGGACGAATTGAAAAATTACGAGTACCTGTGGCGAGTTTGCTCAAGGACGACTTAACCTACTTCGATATAATGCGCGCGTATTTTTTTATAATGTAACTGGAATGACTAAATATAGTGGAATACATAGGCTAAGATCAGACAAAATAATAATTTATCAAAGATAATCTGTATAAATCAGATTAAAATGCATAATTAGTGAAAATATATCAGCCAACAACCTGATATGTCTAATTCATAGGGAGTAACTATGTAATGCGATTGCTGATTGGTTGAAGCATAGATAACGAATTAGCGTGTATCCAATAAGGACACTTGTATCAGGGAGCTTTGAGCTGTACGCTGTTTGGAAAAATTACGATATCGTTGAACATCGTTGCTGGGATGAGCTTTTGAGTTGAGAAATTGGGAACACCTAACGATCGAGTATTGTTAAACATTATAAACACTAATCCATCAGTCAATCAATCAGCCGCTATTGCTAAATAAAAGACGGCTTATAGCGCTTATTGATACGGTTATTTAAACAGCAATACACAGACACCACCGCTAATCCGTCAAATGACCATTCAAATGTAAAAGATATCACAATATCTTCCATATATTCCTTCATCCATTTAGATACTTTGATAAGTAAATGGAAAAACATATTTTGGCTGTAGTCGTTGCTGCTTTGGGCAAGTAGGTATGCGCAAATTAATTTCAAACTATTTAGCATATTAGTTATAACAACTTTGTGATCTGTCCAATGTTCTGAGATGTGAAATGATTAAGACGCCCAGACACATTTGTATACGCTTGATTAGTTGTATTGGATTTCTCAAGCATGAGTTCCTCTAGAGGGAGATTCTGCTGTTATCCAATCAAATACTGACGCGTCACACTGACGTTTAGCACAACAGACAGAAACATGGCGGGTATTTTTTTGCAATTTGTAGGCCAAACAAGGCGACTAACATCGGGCTTGTAAACTCATTATTTATCAAAATTAGATCAAATAGAATACTAAGGATGATTTGGGGATTGTGTTTACAATTAAATGTGGTGGTTGAATCTGATTTATGGGCATTAACAACTTTGAGTTGTGCAAGAAAACATACAACAAATCATAGTCTTAAACAACACAGTAAGTTCGTTTTTATCGAACACACAATGCATTAGGTATATTTCTTAAAGTAAAAACATGCACAAATAAATATACACACACGATAATATAATCGATAATTAAGCACACGCAAAGTTACCAGTTTCTGTTACACTTTTTCACTGCGTCCCTCGAGCGTCCTCGGGGACGCATAGGGTTAATTTTTATGCGTCCCTCTGCCATTTTTATGCGTATATACGCGCAAAAGGACGCATAAGGGCAACTCTGGCTGCATTGGTCACTTAATGGCAGGAAGCGGTCTTGCGCCTATTCTAGAGGTAGTCTACGCTGAGAATGCTGTCAAACACATTCTTAGTGGAAAGGCAATTTCTCGAGCAGTTCGAGGACACCTCATGATTTTTGCTTCTCTCAGTACAATCTTGATTGCAAATGCATACAACCTACCACTACCTACAATTGCAGATGCTGAAGTTGACACAGTAGAATATTCCGCTGCAATGCATTCAAAAGAATTGTTTGACAATGATGATAATGTTGCAGGACATGAAACGATTGAAAGTTCCCTAAATAAAAGTCTGGTTAAAGTTGGAGAGCTCTATGATGACATTATCAAAAATCCGTATGTAGCTACAAGATTGTCCTCGGAAAATGCATTACATGATGTCAAGGACAAACTAGACTCAGAGAAGGTGGTCACGAAAGATAAGAGGACTGCACGACTCTGGCTTTTGTATATGGAGTTGGTTGACATTCTGCGCAAATTCATTAAGGCAGAACGAACTGGTGATTGGAACATGCACCTTCAGACCGTTCGTGAGATGCTTCCATATTTTGCAGCCGCTGGGCATAATCTGTACGCCAAGTCTGCATATGTATATTTACAAAAGATGTTAGAAATACCTGAAAGTCATCCAGATATACACACCAGCTTCCTCAATGGTCATCATGTCATTCATCGAAGCGATAGGTATTGGGCAGGGTTATCTACTGATCTAGTTATTGAGCAGGTCCTTATGAGAAGTGTAAAGTCAAGTGGTGGTCTAACACGAGGTCGTGGAATGACAGAACTTCAGCGTCTTGTTTGGTTGTTGTCTATGCCCGCATGTGCAGATGTGTGTAATGCAATGCAAGAGCTCTCTGGGGGTAAACTGTGATTCAAGTGAACAACACAAAGATTCCACACAATCTCGAATAAAGCGTGATATGGATGATACTTACAAAATTCTCAAAATCCTTAGTGAACTGAATCCATTTGGACCAGACCCTTCTCTTAGAGGACTTGTTAGTGGATTGTCTGCACATGAATCAGTCAATGTTGACGATGCTAAAGATATTGGAGAATCAATTATTAATTCGATGTGTGGCCAATGTGTATCAAGCATTTCGTTCCAGAGAAAGAGACAAGCTATTACCTTAGCATCCAAAACATCTCTCAAGATTGATGATGAATGTGTACAAATTGATCCACAACTCCTATTTCAAAGACTCAGTTTAATTGCTACAAATGGATCAAAAGGGAATCCAGCATCTTATTTTGAGTATGAGTTGTGCACTCATCCGCCCGCACTCTTTGATAATTCATCTCTTCCATGGGAAGCAAATAAGCCGGCACTTGCTGATGCATTGTGGAAATTAATTCAAAATGAAGATACAGTCCTTCCAGATTCTGTCCACTATGTGCTTGATGGAGGAGCTCTATTACACCGTGTTCCATGGCAGCTTGGAGAGACATTTGCAAATGTTTGTCAAAGATATGTAAAATATTGCATAAGCAAATATGGAAAGGCTACAGTAGTTTTTGATGGTTATGACCAAGGCCCAGACATAAAAGATGTAACACATAAGAGGCGAACTCGTGGATCAGGCGCAACTGTTGTACTGACTCTGCAAACAGTTGTAACTCTGAGTAAGCCTGATTTTCTTAGTAACAAGCAGAACAAACATCGGTTCATATCAATCTTAAGTTCATCTCTCGAACAGGCTGGATGCTTAACGATAAAGGCAAGCGGAGATGCTGATGTCTTAATTACGCAAACGGCTATCTTGGCTTCAAAGTCAACAAATACTGCTCTTGTTGGAGACGATACCGACCTACTGGTGTTGCTTCTATACCATACTGATATGAATGGCTGTCAGCTATTTTTCAGACCAGAGCCAAAGCAAAATGCAAAGAAACCCCGACTGTGGAATATCAAAATGGCAAAGGAAAAACTCGGGTTCTGTTTGTGCTCACAGCTGTTATTTATCCATGCTATCCTTGGCTGTGACTCAACATCTAGGCTTTATGGAATTGGAAAATCTGCATCCCTTAGCAAAATCCAGTGCTGCAAAGAACTCTCTCAAATTACTGAAGTGTTTACAATGAGTAATGCGAATAAAGATGACGTGATAAAAGCAGGTGAGAAGGCAATGCTTATTCTATACAATGGCACTTCAATGGATAGTCTAGTTGCTTTGCGGTACAAGCGATTCAGGGAGAAGGTTGCAAAAAGTTCCAAGTATGTTGAAGCACGAGATTTACCACCAACACCCGCATCCGCAAAGTTTCACAGTCTTCGCGTGTACTACCAAATTCAAGTTTGGAGAGGAGATGCTGGAGATATGGATCCAACAGAATGGGGCTGGAAAGTTCTCAACCACCAAATGCTGCCTGTTAAGACTGACATACTGGCAGCACCTGACGATTTACTGTATTCATTTAGATGCAGCTGCAAAACTGGCTGTGAATCAAAGAGATGCACCTGTAGAAAACATGGGCTCAGCTGCACATCCACCTGCGAAGACTGTAAGAGTCTCAGATGCTCGAATTCAATAACGCTCATTGAGGAAGATGACTTGGATAATTGATGCAAGATGAAATTAGTAGAAACCAGGTACCTATGCCATACTATTTCATCTTAGCTTAGCTTAGAAACACACAATACCGTGACATAATAAAATATAATATGTATTGTATCAATATCAATGATGGTATTAGGTAAATTCATGCAAGTGGCATAACACAAGACATTTAATTTGTGGAGAATATGTCAATCGTATTCATTTATTACTAAAAAAAGTCCAAAAATACCCAGTCACACATATATTACATAATGGTTTTAATGAAATATAGAAAAATTGATTTTTCAGGTGAAATGGCCCAAATCTGGTAATAATTATGCAAATTTTACCCTTTCCCCTATTGGAATTTTGGAGGACTTTTGATATGTTGTACATGATGGCCCCCTATACACTGGGCGAGGTAAAAAAATTCTGTTGCAATTTGTTCCGGGTTAAAATATTTTTGGCCTAGATTGACTGGACTATTAACATTCAAATCTGTTTTAAGAAAATTTAAATTTTCCCATCGATAAATGTTCATTTGCAGACCAAGAGATTATTTTTGAAAATTTACCACTGGAATGACTGGCTCAATTATTGAGCCAGTCATATCAGTTGTAAAGTTTCAAAAATAGATTTCTCTTGGTCTGAAAATGGACATATACAACAGACACCATTTATGATCGGAGAGTAGGGGCAGTACTACTGGGGTAGGTTAGCCAGGGGTGAGTTCAGGAGGGTCTTCCTACAAGTCCTGTTATGGAGAGCCCTACCCCACCCCCACACCCTATCATCCCCACCCGAAAAGTGGAAAATCTAGATGTTTTCATACAGCACCCCCTGCATACATATGTGAATGTTCTGTAGCTGTACACTACAAAATTCTGGGACATTTTTTTTACACAAACTCTCCCATAATTCATACGTGCCTCCTGAATGAGAAAGATTACAGATTACTATAACTAGAATCTGTCTCTGAACAAGTAGGTTTACAATTTGTTGTTGACATTTTTATACTAATCACCAATTCAATAGATACAATAAGCACCTTGTACACTTACAAGTTCAAGTATATTCACAGAGTTTAAGTAGATTAAAGATTTTCAGTGTGTACATATGTACATAATCCATGTAGGTATGCACATACACGTGTGGGCATGGGACGAAGACATCACAAAAATTAATTTTTGTCAGCAATAACTTACAGTTAAATTGGTCTTCAAATCCGCATCAAGTTTCGACTGAAAGCTCAGTGTTGATTATTTTAGAATATTTAGACTGTAAACTGTTGCAGTGACAATTTTAATTCAATCTGGTATCAAATCTGTAGCAAGTAGTAATCGCGTTACCTACTAATTATTTTGACAATACTTTGACTGAATGCTGTTGCTGCCATTGACAGCAACAACTTTCACGCAAATTATTGTTAAAGTACATGTATATAAAATCTTTCTCGTATTTTCTCATTAAGACTCAAACACTTGCATTGAAACGCGAGCATTGAAATACAGGTTGTCGAATATACTGTTGCAATTACATCCTCCTTGTTTGCTCTTCTAGAGTGGGATGACAAATGATCATTTGCATGTGTAGACAACATGACTCAGTGACTATGGTGGCCAATAGTCATGATAGTTATAATGAATAGTCAGGGAATTAAATGCTGGGTAGTATTGCATGCTGGGTAAATCAAACATAAATCAACCGGCATCTCATATCTCTCTATTTAATGGGATATGAGAACTTTAAGGCAGCGATGGCTTCCAGTCATATCATTCTCAAAATATTCCACAGCTTTTCTGTGCATCAGCCTCGTAATTCAAATACAGGGAATTTATCGGTTAGGGTTGAATGAAATCCCAACAAAAAATAAAGCTTTGTCCTCAATTACTTAGTGCAAATGTTTAAGTGTAATCGAATATTCTCAATCTGAATGAAGAATTTTTCATCCAATATTATCCGTTTATTAAATCCATTAATGATGACGGTGGCTAAAAACTGTCCTCTACAGACTGTTCTTCATGAACGTCCATTTACACGCCAAGAGAAGAATTTTTTTTACAAATTTACCACTGAAATGCCTGGCTCGGTAACCGAGCCAGTCATTCCAGTGGTAAGTTTTCAAAAAGGCTTCTCTTGGTCTGCAAATGGACATTTCCCAAGACCACGGAAGAGGCCATTTTTGGCTGATCTGAGGGTTAAAAGGTTAACTTCAATAGCAAAGAAACTAGTGTACATTTGTCAACAATCAAAAACTTTCACGACAAGAAATATCTGGCTCGAAAACCAAGCCTGTGAGTCCTTCCAAAGGTAACGTTTCAAGTCTTCTCTAGGCCTGTAAACGGAGATTAAACAAATATTTAGATTTCGGCATTAAAGCTTAAAAATATTTATCATTACATCTGGTCTGTATGTGTGAAAGAATTATAACTTCATCTTCCATTTCAATAGCCAGAGAAGATGAATTCAATTGAATTCAGATCAAGCATTCCAGCAGTCTTTTCAAAATAAATACATGACTTAATGACCTCAGGGCCTTCTTAGAAATACTACAGCATTTTGTTTATCATAGAACCCGCTAGACAATGAGCTTGATCAAAGAAAATCTGGTGGTTCAGTCAGACAGGAGGTGGTCAAAGAACCACCTGCTTTTGGCTCCCTAAAAGCATACCACATATAGCGGATCACTTGAACGTCTAAGGCTTTTTTTGGTGCACCAACAAGCGCTCACTGAACCCTACTTAACCACTCTGATGTCAATATTTTATCTTTTACTGTGTCAATAGCAAAGAAACTGGTGTATATTTTTAAAACAATTTTGGTGGATGATGTTGCTGTCTACAACAGCAACATCTTCCAGCAAATTTATTGAAAAATGAACACTAATAAATTGTTTACATTTAGTTTAATTTGAAAATATAAAATTTTGACATCAGAGCGGTAAGGTGGTCATATAAGAAGGTGGTCACTTAACATATGTGGTCACTAAAGAGATGGTCACAAAAGACAGGCGGTCAACTAAACGTTTCACCGACAAACGGCTGTAAAAGTATATTCTTTACAACATAAAACTTAATCTGTTGAATAATTAACGTGACTGAAAGCTGTTGCTGCATAAGGCAGCAATGGCTTCCAATCAAATTAATATCAAAATTTATTCAACAGTTTTCCTGTATATTTGCCGTGAAAATGAAATATGGGGAATTCATCGGTGAAAGGGTCAAGAGAGGTGGTCAGTTAAGACATGTGGTCACTTATGACTTGTGGTCACTTATGACAGGTTGTACTCGTGTTGTGTTTATATAGATATCTAGTGGGTCACGATCACATAGGTACCCTAGGGACAGTGGTTTATTCAGCAATAACGGAAAACAAACGCCATTCATTGAATCAGTAATTTGAAACGGAAAAAGGATTTTGAAATGGAAATCAACGGAAAATGGCATTTTTCTGCTAAATCGTCTGTAAATTGAAAACGGAAACATGGTAGTCAAATGGAAATTAACGGATAACGGCATTTTGCCCAAGAAAGTGAGACATTCTCATCTAAAATTGTAAATTATTAGCTACAGATGTCTTCCCCACACTAACTTCATACTTTCTGAACAGACTAATAACACAATCTACAACATAAATTTGACAGTTTTATTGACATTATTAAATGCACATGCAGCTTAGATGATATGCTTTACAAAATGGAAATGAAACGAAATTGATAATAAATTGTGAAGCGGAAAATGGCAAATTCTGAAACGGAAGCCCACTGTCCTTAGTACTCTATAAGGTCACCAGGTATAATCCTCAAATTTGCTAAAAGGAAATTCCAGTTTTCTGATGAATAGAAAATTTATGTCCATAAATTGCAGACCAATAGAATATTTTTGAAAATTTATCACTGGAATGACGGGCTTGGTTATTGAGCCAGCCATTCCAGTGGTAAATTTTCAAAAACAATCTTTTAGTCTACAAATGCACATTTTTTCTCAAGATCACCGCAGAAGCCATATTAAGAGTGTCTAGTTTGAGATTTCAAAACTGATTCAAGTATTTTTACCCACGTCGCTAGACGGTATATACGATCATGGAGTGCTTAAATCTTCGACTTCTTCTTGTTGTGTTTAAGACATTTTTAAATAACTCTGTTTCTATTGGACTGATCATCTCCAAATTTAGCGGGTCCCGAACAGATATGGCAATTTTGAGGTCTAAAACGCAATGGCAGCAGCTTTTAGCAACAAGTTTACAAAACAGACCATTTATGCATTCTTCAATAACTCTGGTTCTACGGGTGCAATCTTCTCCAAACTTGGATGGAAACTTGCCCACGTGGTCAGGAAAATGTATTCCAATGTTGTGGCCAAAGGTTAAAATGCAACAGCAACAGCTTTGAGCAACAGTGTTTTCAAAACAGACATTTTTAAAAGATTTTTCAATAACTCTAATGGTGATCTTTTCCGAACTTGGGTTGATGTGTGTCTGTCGAGTCCCGAAAATGTACATGTACCAGAGATGAAAGTGGGAAAGCATTAAAAAAAACCTGAAAAATTATTTTATACATGACACAGTAGCAAAAATCCCACTTGAACACACTTTTAACCGTGTAGGATTAGCCTGAAATGTTTTTCTAACAAGAGCTCCGCAAACGGCGCATAATACCCCGCCATGATGACAAACTAATAAATGACAGCTAACAGAAAATATTAATTTTTTCTTCCTTATTAAGTGTCAAAGCGATCCGCTAAACGGTCAAGGAGGTATCATTCAGAAACCAATTTTCAAGATGGCTGCCGCTGACTGGTGGCCATCTTGGATTTTCGATTGTCGTAAATTTCGTGTTTTCTTCACCAGACATATTCCAACGACCCTAGGAAGTGATCCGATAACTGGTAATGGAGATATCATCCAGAAACCAACTTTCAAGATGGCAGCCCGTGGCTGGTGGCCATCTTGGATTTTGGATCAGTGTCGATTTTGATAAGTTTCTTCCTCAGACCTAGTCCAACCACTCTATGACGTTTCAAAGCGATCCGATAAACGGTAACGGAGCTATCATCCGGAAAGCAATTTTCAAGATGGCCACCGGTGGTTGGTGGCCATCTTGGATTTCGGATCATTGTCAATCTAGATAGGTTTCTTCACCAGAGGTAGTCGAACCACCCGATGAAGTTTAAAAGTGATCCGATAAACGATAATGGATTTGGAAACCAATTTTCAAGATGGCCACCGGTGGCTGGTGGCCATCTTGGATTTCGGATCATCGTCGATTTCGATAGGTTTCTTCTCCAGACCTAGTACAACCACCCTATGAAATTTCAATGCAATCCGACAAATGGTAACGGAGTTATCATCCGGAAACCAATTTTCAAGATGGCTACCGGTGGCTGGTGGCCATCTTGGATTTCGGATCATCGTCAATTTCGATAGGTTTCTTCCCTAGGCCTAGTCCCACCACCCTATGAAGTGTCAATGCGATCCGACAACGGTAACAGAGTTATCATCCGAAAACCACTCTGCCACCCACCCGCACGCCCGCCCGGACGGCGCCATTACATAATACCCTGGCAAATTTTTTGGCGGGGTATAAAAATCAGAATTTAGGCAAAAACCTGAAAACCTTCATCTCTGATGTACGTCAATTTTACGATCAAAGACTAAAACGAAACAGCAACATTGTTTCCAAAATAGACATTATTGGCTCGACTAAAAGATATATCAACGACGCCGGTTTTGGACAAATCTGTCCTTGTTACTATTTCGTAAGAATATCTGTCAAATAACATACGTAGATTTCAAATTTAGTCATCTGAATACATGTGTATTAATACTGATTATGTCCATATAGATACATGTAATGACATCCCACTCATTATCAAATTCTAGAACACACACCCTACACCCCACCCATCCCTTATCACACTCTATTAACCCCTTCAGTGACAAATCCCTGAAAAAAGGAAATTCTTTACGATTTAGAGCATATTCTGTCGAATATTTTGAAATTAATATGACTGTAAGCTGTTGCTGCCTTTCAAGGCAGCAACAGCTTCCAGTCATATTAATTTCAAATTATTCAACAGCTTTCTTGTGTGTTTGCCCTGGAAAGGCTGGTGCTAGGAATCAATGTTGCTGACAGCTGTTACTGTATTAGACGACAATAATTCACCTTTCCAGCTTTTTCTATGTCCCGTCCACCTCTACATGTAGCTAAGCTCCACCCACACTTCACCTTGTTGGGATCAATCAATCCCCGAATGCCATGACTATAAATTTCCTGAAAACTATACAGGTAAGCTGGTGAATATTGCCCAAACAGCGCCCAGTCAAATAATTTTTTACAAATATTCAACATAATATGTTTTAAATAGTAAATACATACCATTCGTACAACAGCGCATAGTCTGTCTTCAATTATGCGTTCGTGACGTACATGTACTTATTTACGTCATTGATTATGATGTCATTTTACATGTCACGTAGTTGATTAAGACATCATAAACCGGAAATGTGAATTAGCAACATCGGTTGCAACTTCCAAAAGGAACACTGTCTTATATTATAAGAAAAGAAATGGAATGTGGTCAGAATGTGGACTAGGGGTAAAACCGGAGTAGTCAATACATACAAAATGTATAGATGGGGGGGGGTGGGGGGGGGGAGGGGGAGGGTTCATTCCTCAGCCATGCCAGCAGTAAGTTATTTGTTATTAAGAAGGGTTATCGTGTGGTCTGCATGAGGTGTTTTATATAAATGGTAACAGTTCCAAACAGGTTTAACAACTCAAATTAGCTGCTATACTAGTTATTATATATTTAAGCTATTGAAAATTCAGCTCAGCAATCTTAGAATTTCAATTTCGAAATAATCATATAGATAATGTGTTGGCCATTATTATAAAGCACAACCAGGCTGTTAGCCAGGAATTGAGAATAGGGTGTCCACAGACAATGAATATAGATCTTATAGTGCTCCAAATTAGAACACTTTTCAAATTTCCTAGTTCACGCTTAACACTCTGATGTTAATATTCTATATTTTACTGTGTCCATTTCAAAGAAACTGGCGTACATTTTTCAACAATTTTGGTGGAAGATGTTGCTGTCTATGACAGCACCATCTCCCACCAAATTTGTTGAAAAACGAACACCAGTTAATCTTTCAACTCAGCCACCCCACCTACACCCTGTTAAATCATTCCGTAAAATATTTTAACACAATATAAGTTTATTAAATTGAAAATGTTTTTTATAGATCTGTGTGTGCGTGCATACGTACGTACGTGCGTGCATGTGTGTCTGTGTGCGTATGTGTGTACGTGTGCATGGATGCAGATATGTACATGCTCGTGTGTGTGTGCGTGTGTGTGTGTGTGTGCATGCATGCGTGTATAATTAACTTACATGTACATGAGATTCCAAATCTTGACCAATACAAACTGAAAAATATGAAATAAAATACTTCTTTATTATTTACAAGAACCCAATCTAACACCAATGTAATCATAAACAAATTGACTTTTGATTAATGAAATCACTTAAAATACTCAAAGTTAAAGCAAACATACATATGTAAAATCTTTTGGAATACTTTTGAAACACATTTGACTGTAAGCTGTTGCTGCCAATCTCAGAATATTTCTTAAATTGTAACGAATTTGTTGTACTGAAAAATGCTACTTAAGTTTCATGTACATGTAATGACAATTCGTACCAGGGGAATTACTTCAAATTCATAAAATATTTGTTTTTTAAAACATTTTACTGATAACAATTTAAAGCCCTAAGTTACCCTCACTCACCCACAACGACAAATTCTTTATAATGTAATGTCTGTAAGGAATATTCTGTTGAATATTTTTGAAACTAATTTGTCACAACATTGACAGGCTACATTGAATATAGTTTTCAAAATATTCAACAGTTATCCTGTATAATTGTCCCGAGTTTAAAATACCAAAATTTCAAAAGTCTTATCAATGTCGAGTTTTCAAATATATACTTTCATTATTTCATTGATGAAGATATAAAGCGCCAGTTGAAAATAATGAATCCTTTAATGCTAAAATTAATTTTTTTTAAATTTAAATTTTCTAATACAAAATATGAACTGACCAAGATTATCTTTCCTGGAATGACCGGCTCCATTATTGAGCCAGTCATTTAAGAAAATTTAAAAAATTGGTCTGCGAATGAATATTTCTCAAGACAACTGCAGAAACTGGGATTTTTTTGGGCAGATTTGAGTGTCAAAGGGTTAATCATTAAGCTTTTAATGGTTAAAAGCCGGCAAAACCAGCCTCTGCAGTGGTCTTGAGGAATGTCTATTTGCGGGCCAAGAGAAGACTATTTTTGAAAACCAAGCCAGTAAATTTTCAAAAATAGTCTTCTCTTAGTCTGCAAATGGACATTTCTCGAGACCACTGTAGAAGCCGTTTTTGGCTGATAATGAGTGTTAAAGTCAAGAATTAAATAAAATAATCTTAAAATTAATCTAACTTAAATTTAAAATCAATTTTAGAATAACATTGTGTATATACATGTAACTATATATTGCACAGATGAGTTATAGCTAGTATCCAGTATGACTATCCCACCTTACCTCCCTGGGCATTACATCTAGAAATGTGACTTTATCACGAGGAAGAATATTAAGTCTTTCTTATCCAACCAAATAGATATCAAATTTCGCTTAACTTTAATCGTTTCTGTGCTAAGACATTAAATACAACAACTACATGAAGATAAGGGAAATATTTGTTGAATATTTTGAAATTAATTTGCCTGGATGATGCTCAGCAGTGTCATCCAGTCCAATAATTCTAAAAAATATGCACCAGTTGTCCTGTGTCATGTAGCTTCGTTGAAATTGAGATTAACAGATGTTGTCGGTGATAAGGTTAAAAGCATAATACTAGGCCTCAATGACAATTAAGGTTTTATTTAAAGCACGTTTTCGAGCTACCTGGTAATATATATATACATCTACCTTTTTTTCATAATTGTTACGGGCCTTTGCACTTATGTGTCAAAATAAACTTATTTATATCGTCTATAATGTATACACTTCTATCTTACCCTTGATGTTTGGGGAGCAACAAGTTATGCAGAGGAAATGGTGGCACTGCTAAAGCCTATCATATGCCGTTAAGATGTCCTCATTAGACTACAACTTGATTGGACAGTCAAAGACAAAGACATGTGTAAATGTCCTCTTGCACTCCACAATCATATGCATAACTCAAATATCAAATTTGGTTGAATTCCGTTCAATGGTTTGGGAGTTGCATTACAATCAATTTGATCCCCCTCACGCCCTCTTCATCCCGCTCTTGGGGGTGGAGTGAAATATAAATATCCTTGTGCAATCAGAAATCATATGAGTAACTCACGGACTCTGTCGAACGGTTTCGGAGGACTTGCGATGATCCAATCAATTTTGACATTTTCAATGCACAAAGTCAATGCTTTGTCAAAGTCATCTTGCTGACCATGTGTTCGGGCAGATTTTGGGTTTTTCTTCGATAACTTAGCTTCTACAGGTACTTTCAGGAGTTTAGAAACAGGGACTATAAACAGTCTTCAAATAAATATAGGAAATGCTAAACTCTTACCACTCAGATGTCCAACTTTTAAATTTTCAAATTAAATCAAAAGATGAACTGGTGTTAATTTTTCAACAAATTTGGTGGAACATGGTCGATATCCTCCATCAAAGCTGTTGAAAAATGAACACCAGATTCTTTGCTGTCGAACAAATAAAAATTAGAATTTTGACATCAGTGCTATAGGCTAAATGATATAAGTACAGGAAAAAGAGGACCGATAGGAGTAGTTGTCGCCTCGCTGAGACCACTTTCACTCCTGAAACATGTTACATTTCTGAACCCGTTCAGGAGTACTGGTTCAGCGGTATTACACCGAGACAATAACTTCTGTCAAATATTTTGAAATTAACTCGCCTGGAAGGCATTGCTGGTTAAACCTGTAACACTTATATCAGCCAAAAATGGCTTCTTGAGAAATGTCAATTTGCAGACCAAGAGAATACTACTTTTGAAAATTAGCCAGTCATTTCAGTGCCATATTTTCAAAAATAGTCTTCTCTTGGTCTGCAAATTGACATTTTCTATGAGAAAATTGAAATTTTCTTGAACAAATTTGAGGGTTAAATGGCTACATGTAAGGCAGCAATGCCTTCCAGCTAAGTTATTTTCAAAATATTTAACAGTTTTCCTGTTATAGAATTGAATTAGTGGGATTTTCCCGGTTAGTGCAAAAAAATTTAGCTTCAGGGCTCAAACTTCCATCACTTAAAACGAACATAAATTTCAAAATAAGATGACTAAGCATTTATAGACACACAAATTTGATTTACATACTGTACATGAACATTTATTTATGTTTAATTGTAACATTTTAACTCCGTAACCCTCAAATTTGATCAAGAAAATTTCAATTCTCTCATAAAAAATGTCCATTTGCAGACCAAGAGATTATTTATGACTGGTTCGACTACAGCGTGTACCCGTTAACGGGTAACGCTCCAGCAGCTTGGTCTGTAAATGAACATTTTCTATGAGGAAATTTTCTTGAACAAATTCCAGCGTTAAAAGTTAAAGGATTGACCCTTTAACACCAATATCAGCCAAAAACAACTTCTCCAGTGGTCCTGTGAAACGTCCATTTGCAGACAAAGAGAAGACTATTTTTGAAAATTTACAACTGGAATGACTGGCTCAGTGATCGAGCCAGTCATTCCAGTGGTAAATTTTCAAAAATCGTCTTCTCTTGGTCTGCAAATGGACATTTTTCAAGACCACTACAGAAGCCATTTTTGGCTGATATGAGTGTGAAAGGGTCAATAAGAAAATTAATCTTTGAGCTACTGTATATTGTCAAGAAAGTAGGCAAAATTGTCACAGTTATTTATAAATGAAAGCTGATGGCTGCCCACCAATGGCCACTAGGATTGTTCAGGACTTCCATTTTAAATGTCTAAATGCAGGACTTCCATTTTAAATGTCTAAACGCAGGACTTCCTGGTAAATATTTGTGGGAGTCTACACGGGAAACATGGATGTTTATTGTTCACATCCGTTTATTTTGCATAGAATCATTGGTTTTAAGTGGTGTCAAGGCAAAAGAAATACATGTAGAAAGGCCAGGGTATTTATTTTGGAAGTCCTAGCATGAACCTTGGGAGTATATTCCTCCCGGACATCCACTAGTGGAAGCCCTGCTATTGTCAAGGTTAAAAGTAATCTACTCCGTATAGGACAAAACATGTCAACAGAGTATTTTTACATGTACCTGAACATGTATTATCATTCTCCATTTGCCCAACACCATAGATAATTCCTAGGGAAATACAGGGATTTACCCGATTCGAAATCCCGCATCATATACCCATAAAAATACACACAGGAGAGACAAAAAATGGATGCAGACACTAACCCCAATAAATTTATTCCAACAAACCTAGGCATAAAGCCGCTAAATATCCGAGCGAAATCTGCAATAATTTACGAACATTTTTTATAGTTTGGCAAGTCATCTTGTTACTGTATGATGTAAAGAGAAATCTTTTGCATTTGCTCCCCCCCCTCCCCACCCCCCCCCCCCCCCCCCCCACATTGACAAGTCTTAAAACTCTAAATAACTAAATGTTCAGTTTACTGAATGTAGCATGTATGGCTTCGCTTTGGGGAAGAGTATATAATTGCTTATTGAGATTTGATTGGTTAATTCCGGTGACAAGGCGAATGATTAGAAAACATACCGGAATAATGAGAACACTGTTTCTGGGCAGGCGATCTTCAGGTTGTACCATTGTAGACAGCCAAAATTGTAGACAGCCAACTAGCAGTGTTTCAGAAATAATGCTGATAAATAGCCCATAATATTATGCTATTACATTATAGGACTTTATAAACATATAAAGAATCCATAACACTTACCATTCTGATCTTAATACTAATATAATATTAATACTGCTGCACATTTTGGAATGTATGGTGGAAAATCACTCACCATAATTGTTTCCAAATTATACACCAGTCTGCTTGGCTCTCTGCTTTTATCTCAGTGCCAGAAAATAGGTTATTGCAGTCGTAATTTCTGGCACACTAGGGAAGCCATTATTTATCTTGGGACCCTCAGAATAAGGTGTGTTTAGTTCCATTGTCTCCCAAATTTACGGACTGAGATAAATCTATGGAAATAGCATTGGGATTTATTTGCGTCAATATAAAAAAACTGGTGTTCATTTTTCAACAATTTTGGTGGAAGATGTTGCTGTCTGCTGACAGCACCATCTCCTACAAAATTTGTTGAAATATGAACACCAGTTCATCGTTTAGTTTAATTTGAAAATTTAAAATTTTGACACGAGCTTGGTAATGGTTAAGTACATGTATGCTCAATTTTCATAACGCAGAAATTAACCCTTTAATGCTCAAATGTGTTCAAATTTAAATTTTCTCATAGAAAATGTTCATTTGCAGACCAAGAGAAAACCATCAATTTACCACTGGAATGACTGGCTCGGTAATTTTCAAAAATAGTCTTCTCTTGGTTTGCAAATTGACCACTGCAGAGGCCGTTTTTTTGCTGGTATGAGTGTTAAAAGGTTAAATATATGTATTGATAGAATAATATTGACCACATTTTCCATCAACACCCAAAATTTTGCATAACAATTACTAAATAAAATATTTTAATATTGATACTGATTAATGGGGTGAATTAACCTTTGACCTATATTCTCCAGAAACTAGGTCAAACTTACCAAGTTCTTTCAAATTGGTCGCTACGCTTACATGTATGCCCTGTGAGACCACCTGTTGAACTTGAATTATGGCTGACCATGGTCAGTATGTTATTTGACCCTCTGCTGAACTTGAATTATGGCTGACCATGGTCAGTATGTTACTTGACCCCCCTGCTGAACTTGAATTATGGTTGACCATGGTCAGTATGTTACTTGACCCCCATGCTGAACTTGAATTTTGGTTGACCATGGTCAGTATGTTACTTGACCCCATGCTGAAATTGAATTATGGTTGTCCATCATCGGTATGTTATTTGAAACCCTGCTGAACTTGAATTATGGTTGACCATGGTCAGTATGTTATTTGAACCCTTGCTGAACTTGAATTATAGTTGACATGTATGTTATTTGAACCCCTGCTGAACTTGAATTATGGCTGACCATGGTCAGTATGTTACTTGACCCCCATGCTGAAGTTGAATTATGGTTGACCATGGTCAGTATGTTATTTGACCCCCCCCCCCCCCCCTGCTGAAATTGAATTATGGTTGACCATGGTCAGTATGTTACTTGAACCCTTGCTGAACTTGAATTATGGTTGTCCATCGTCGGTATGTTATTTGAACCCCTGCTGAACTTGAATTATGGTTGACCATGGTCAGTATGTTACTTGAACCCTTGCTGAACTTGAATTATAGTTGAAATGTATGTTATTTGAACCCCTGCTGAACTTGAATTATGGCTGACCATGGTCAGTATGTTACTTGCCCTCCTGCTGAACTTGAATTATGGTTGACCATGGTCAGTATGTTATTTGAACCCTTGCTGAAATTGAATTATGGTTGTCCATCGTCGGTATGTTATTTGAACCCCTGCTGAACTTGAATTATGGTTGACCATGGTCAGTATGTTATTTGAACCCCCTGCTGACCTTGAATTATGGTTGACCATGGTCAGTATGTTATTTGAACCCTTGCTGAACTTGAATTATGGTTGACCATGGTCAGTATGTTATTTGAACCCCTGCTGACCTTGAGTTATGGTTGATCATGGTCAGTATGTTATTTGACATGTTTGAGCTCTGGCGTTGGTAATTTCATGATTGGCAATCAAATACCATGAAGTTGACCATTGCCTAGTTAGTCAGACCATGTTTAACCCTTTAACACTCATATCAGTGGTCTTGAGAAATGTCTATTTGCAGACACAGAGAAGACTATTTTTGAAAATTTACCACTGGAATGACTGGCTCGATAATCGAGCCAGTCATTCCAGTGGCAAATTTTCAAAAATAGTCTTCTCTTGTTTTGCAAATGGACATTTTCTATGAGAAAATTTATATTTTCTTGAACAAATTCGATGGTTAAACATGATTAAGACACCTCAGTATTGTATAAGAGTGATTAGAGGCTTCACCAGCCTGGCCTAATAAACATGACAAATGGTCTTTCCTCCACCCTGTACACGGCAGAAGTCAGTTTGGGCTTGTTTGATGGTCCACCTTTTAACCGTCACGATTGTTCAAGAAGAATTTTGCTTAGTCATCACCCATTTGCCGGCAGAGATTATTTTTTTCCAAAGTTATCACTGGAACGACTGGCTCGCAGACCGATTCATCTCTCCAGATTTATTCAAAAAGCGCAGGTTGTTTTATAAGGCCTCCGGATTTCCAGACATCCTGTGCAATAATGGGATTTTTTTTAATTCACCTATCAAAAATTCTCTTTTTATTATAGCGAAAGAGCTAATAATATTAACTGCTAAGTGTTAATAAATTAATAGGATGCCTTACATTTATGCCTTTACGACTTGTAATAGACAAGTTATAGTTTAAATTGATGATTAGAATGCATATCTGCGCTCTAACATTATATGCAAACATTGGAAGAGATAAATCGTGCGCTCACTTATTTTCCCAGACAAAAAATCATGATAAGCTGGTAGTCCTGCCAGTGGTATATTTTCAACAACGTAAACATCAGTAAACTGACAAATGTATGCTCCCTGAATGCAGACTCCATATGGATACTCGAAACTATAACCCACACACAAATTCTCAGGAATGTTCAGTGAACCATGAAGTCAGGCAAAAGCGTGTTCAGTGAACCATGAAAGGTAGGTTGCAGCTTTTCATAGGCAACACACCTTCAGCGTATAGTGCATCCATACACCTAGTTTAGTTCCAGTATGTACCAAAAACTCTTGAAACTAGAAAATATATTGTTTGACTCTAGGGCCCCGCAATCACTATACCTTTCTCTATGTAGTATTTTTTTTTTTTATTATTGTCAAGCATTAATTCTATGAACCCTGTCATTGACAACGCACTGGCACTAGGATATGGCTCATTCATCATCTGGAATGTAATTTTTACCTTTTTCAATTTTCGCCCCAAATGGGGTTCGAACCAGTGAATTCTATGACACCTTCCGCTTAGCATTTGGGAGGCGAGTAGCTACACACTAGACCAGCATCCAGAGGACATAAGTCCTCTTTCGCCATACTTAAGCTTTCAACTACCCGTCTCACAATCACACGAATTGACTCGAATTGATGGTGTACATTTAAGATATTCTTACTTTTACGAGATCCATTCTGCTTTATATTATTAAAAAATATATATACACCTGTGCAAAAGTTAAGCACCAGCAAAAATAATAGAACGTAGAAACATGATGGTACAACTAGGCTGCCATACCTTTTGTCCCCGCGTTAGCTGACATAATTCCAAGTACGAAATGCACATGCATGCATGACTTCACGCCGCTTGATGTCCGTGCGTGGCGGGAAACAGCACACGTGTTCAGTTATGTAAAAGTCCAGTTTGAGGTGTAGAACATTACATACAGATTTAGGCGACAAGATTAGGAATTTTGTGTTCATGACCGTGGTTTATTTGTACAGAGAGAATTAGCTCTTGATTGTGAACCGCTATGGCAAGACGAAGGTTAAGTGATCGTGTGAAATGGCAAATCATAGGCATGCATACCACTGGTATGTCATGCAGAGAGATTGGCAGACAGCTGAACATTAACCATACTGTAATCAGTCGTTTGATTGCAAAACATGGGCAAACTAACGAGGTGAAGGACAGGCCTAGATCTGGAAGACCGAAGAAGACTACTGCCTGTGATGATCGAGCCCTAGTACGCCTTGTTAGGAGATCTCCATTCACCAACAGCAGAGTGCTCAGCCAGCAATGGGAAACGCGCAATAAAGTGTCAATGTCTACCGTCAAAAGGAGACTGTATGCTGCTGGCATGAAAGCTAGGAGACCTGTCAGACGTCCTCTCCTCACTGCACACCACAAAGAGGAGCGTCTGAGGTGGTGCAACGAAAGAAGAAACTGGAACATGAGATCCTGGAGACGGGTACACTGGTCCGATGAAAGTCGGTTCCTGCTTCATGCCACAGCTGGTCGAACTCGTGTATGGAGGTCCAGACGCACGGCGTACGACCAACGTAACATCATGGAAGAAGTTCCATTTGGTGGAGGTTCCGTTATGATATGGGGGTGCATCTCATTTGATTGTAAGCTGGATCTGTTGACTGTACCTGGAACACTAAATGGACAAAGATATCAAGATTCCATACTGGATAGAGTTGTGGTCCCTCATTTTGTAAATCATGCACCTGGAACCCACCCTATATTCATGGATGACAACGCCCGACCACATCGTGCTAGAGCTGTGCATGAATACCTCCGCCAGGATGCCATAGAAACCCTACCATGGCCAGCAAGGAGCCCTGACATGAACCCTATTGAGCATATCTGGGACATTCTGGGAAACATGGTGAGAAGGAGGGATCCTCCTGTGCAGAACCTACAGGAATTAACAGACGCACTCCATCTTGAATGGCAACGAATACCACAATGGCGTATCAGTCGGTTGGTGACCAGCATGAGACGCCGTGTCCAGGCCGTCATCCAGGCACAAGGTGGATATACCCGGTATTAATAATGACAGTCTCAAACTCGTGCACAGATGTTAAACTTCGTTTTCAGACACCATTAATGACAATCTAGCCACGTGTGTCAACTGTAGGGCAATAGTTGTCAGTTGTGTCAACGTAACCATATTCAGGCCTCGTTTTCAAGTTCAAACAAAAACATACAGTGTTTCCCCACCATCATAATCAGCATTCCTCTAGTTGCATTATTACCTCTTGCACTAAGATGGATGGGTACATAAATGTTTATGCTATTGCTTTCTTCATAGCACATGAATATACCCTCGCATGTGCGTAAAAATAGGGTGGTGCTTAACTTTTGCACAGGTGTATATATATAAAAATAAGGAAATTGACAAAAATTGTAAGTTTTTGCATTAAAAAGCCAATTTTCACTCAAAACTTTGGATCTACCAAGTTTCACTAAAATATTTGAAGCAGTTCTGTTTGATGTGGTGCTTACGAGAAAATTAACAAAAATCGTGAGTTTTTGCATTAAAAAGACAATTTTGACTCACAATCTTGGTCCAATAAAGGTTAATCCTTCAAAAGACATATTTACCCATCATAAAGAAGCCACCTGCCAAGTTTCATTAAATAATCTTAAGCGATTCTGTATGATATGGTCTTTGAGGAAATTAACAAAAATCATGAGTTTTTGCATTAAAAAGCCCATTTTCACCCAAACTATTGGACCTATAAATGTGCCGCTCACTTGGACCATTGGCATTTAAACCATTTTGCATATAAATATACATGATGGATGATTTTCGGAAAATCCAAGATGGCCACCAAAAAAATGACCATCAAGACTCTCGTTCCCGTTATAGGTTCGTTCCACCCAAGTTGTGTTGAAATTGGGTTATTGATTAAAGGAGTACAGTTTTGAAATGGTTCCGGAAAACTTTCAGAAAATCAGAGATTGCTGCTAAAACACTGACCTATTAAAATTCTGAATAGAATTTCTAGCAGTTACGACAATAGGATCCTTCCAGCCAAAATTGGTTGAAATTGCCCCAGCGATTAATGAGGAGTAGCATTTTATATGAATTCCCATTTATCGGAAAACCCAAGATGGCCACCATCAAAATCAAGCCGTCAAAACTCTGTATACAAGTTCTGAAAGGTACGGGCCTAGGGTTCTTCCAGCTGAGTTTGGTTTAAATCGACCAAGCAGTTAATGAGGAGTAGCCTTTTAACTGATTTCCTAAAATATTCAGAAAATCCAAAATGCCCGCCGGAAAAATTGACCTATCAAAATTCAAAATTCTATGCGCAACTTCTAAGGCCTACCGCCCTAGACTCGTTCCAGCCAGTCTGGTTGAAATCACCTAAGTAGTTAATGAGATGATTTTCAGCCATTTTTTAAAGAAAATTCAAGATGACCAATCAAAATTCTGTTTAGACGTTCTGAAGAATCCGATGCTAGGGTTCTTTCATCTAAATTTGATTGAAATCGGCCCAGTGGTTATCGAGGCGTAGGCTTTTAAGTAATTTCCAGAAATTTTCAGAAAATCCAAGATGGCCACCAGAAAAATTGACCAATCAAAATTCTGTATACATGTTTTGTAACATACCAGCGTACTATCCTCCCAGCTTAGCCTGGTTGAAATTGTCCAAGCAGTTAATGAGGAGTAGCGTTTTAAACGATTTCGCGCAATCTTTCAGAAAATTCAAGATGGCCACCAAAAAGATTGACCAATTAAAATTCTGTATAGAAAAATTGACCAATTAAAATTCTGTATAGTGTTCTGAAGTCTACTCCCATAGGGTCCTTCCAGCCAAATTAGGTTGAAATCCGCCAAGCGGTTAATGAGGAGTAGCATTTTAAAGCAAAAGTTGACGGATGGATGGATGCCGGACGGACAGACGCACGGTCGACACGCCATAAGCTTACTTGGCCATTCTGGCCAGGTGAGAATGCCAATGGCCAGGTGAGCTAAAAACTCATGCAGTTACAGCCTAGACAAAAATTGTCTGTAATGTTCAATGAACTGTGAAAAGTAGGTAACACTGACCTACTTTTCATATACTGCACACCTCCTCCATACAATGCATCGACAAATCAAGTTTAGTTCCTGTATGCCAAAAACTTTTCAAACTACTGCACAGACAAAAATTTTCGGCAATGTTTAATGAGCGTGAAAAGTAGGTCAAAAGCAGGTCACGCGGACCCACTTTTCATACACTACACACATCCTCCCTAAGATGCACTTACATATCAAATTAGGTTCCCGCATACCAGAAACTCTCGAGACTACAGACTGGACATAGATTTTCAGTAATACATGTATCCAATGAACCATGAAAAGTAGGTCCCGCTGACTTATTTTTCACACACTGCACATCTTCTCCATAAGATGCATCCACATACTAAGTTTCATGATTGTACATATAAAAGTCTTGAACTATGGCCCGGACAAACTTGTAGAGGGCGAACGGATGGACAAAGTGGCGACTATACATATGCTTTCCTGAAGTTTTTCGGGCCGCATAAAAATGGTCTTCTGTTGCAATGTTTGACCAAGATAAATGCAGAGGCCAGTATCAGCCGCCATGAACATTAAATGATAAAAGGGTATAGGGACCCGATTTTATGATTTTAATTTTTCTATGGTTAAACCAGTCAAAACCGGTCTCACTAGCAGTCTTGAGAAATGTACATTTGCAGACCAAGAAGACTATTTTTGAAAATTTACCATTGAAATGCTTAGATTTATAACCGAACCTGACTGTGATTCGATCCAGTGGTAAAATTAAAAAAAATAGTCTTCTCTTGTTCTGTAAATGGACATTTATAGGTACTTTCAGAACAATCTTAATTTATCTTAATTTATCTGACCAATCAAGGCCCATGTTCCTGAAGCGATATCGTTAGGATAGCGATATCATAACCCTCATGTTATGCTATTGGAGTAACAATAACCCTATCCTAACCATAGCTTTGGGAACATAACACTTTAACCCTTTCACACTTGTTCAAGAAAATTGACATGACCATTTGCAGGCCAAATTATATATTTGAAAATTTACCATTAGAATGACTGGCTCGGCATTCGCAAGACAGCTACAGAATCCATTTTGTTTGAGCGTTAAAGGGTTAAGTATTATATTACTCATAGCTATATATATTTATATTCTATATTTAATCTTACCTATTTACTTATATCATGATAGTCTCTGGTCTCTATAAACATCCATATGACCATCTGCCCTCACACTCACTCAAGCATACACACTGCTTGTGGATCAATAGTTTAATTACTCAGGCACAAAAAAAATATGCAGATGTGTTAGCGTACATGTATGACCCCTCACTGACCAACCAATAGAAAATGTGGCGCTTGAATGGCAGACCATTCATTTTATAAGAGAGGTTGTAACAACACGTGGCTTTAGCCTCCATTTTACTAGATTTTACGCTACACCCTCATTGCTCCAGTACCGACGAATCAATACATTGTCTGCGGGAATAATACTCTGAGACTATTAAATGAAGCCTGCAGGTGGATGATGATAACTGCTAGTTAGCAGCTATCTTTCTCTATCCACTATCACTATGGTAGTAGTAATTTAATCAATAAATTAACCATTTTATTTGTGAAAGCTATCATTATTGGAGTACATGTACTGATCTAAAAAATCTAAAATTTTCAAATTAAATTGAAAGATGAACCGGTGTTAATTTTTCAACAAATTTGGTAGAAGATGGTGCTGTCGTAGAAAATGAACACCAGTTTCTATGCTATTTACACAGTAAAAGATAGAATATTGACATCAGAGTGGCAAGGGTTAATCTCAGTCCATATATGCAAGTAAACGGTTGAATATTTTGAAATTAATTTAACTGGGAGATGTTGCTGCCTTGTTTCCACCAACATTAGATGTTCCAGATATCGCATGAGAATAAATTAGTTAACCGTCTCCTTTAACCCTTTGCCATTCACACACCATAAATGACAAATTCTTTCTGATGTAAAGATTATTCTGTTGAATATTTTGAAACTAATTTGACTGGACAGTTACAGTTCCCAGTCAAATTAGTTTCAAAATATTTAATAATTTTTAGTATTAGTTACATCAAAAAGAATTTGTAATTTTTGGGCTTCAAGATTTAAAAGGTTAATCCTTTAATCCTCAAATTTCTTCAAAATAATTTCAATTTTCTCACTGAAAATGTCCATTTGCAGACCAAGAGGTTATTTTTTAAACTTTACTACTCAAATGACTGGCTCGGTTATCGAGCCAGTCCACTCACATCAGCCAAAAACGGTCTCTACCAGTGGTCTTGAAAATATCCATTTGCAGACCAAGAGACTATTTTTGAAAATTTAACACTGGAGTGACTGGCTCGATGATCGAGCCAGTCACTCCAGTGGTAAATTTTCAACAATAGTCTTCTCTTGGTCTGCAAATGGACATTTTATATGAGAAAATTTAAATTTTCTTGTAAAGATTTAAGCGTTAAATGGTTTTAAAAACTTATTTGCTTTGATAAATCTAGCATTTAGTGGACCAGTGGTGGTGATGGTTCCTTAAAGCAATGCTAACCTCATCTCAAATGTTGTATTGCACCGATAGAATATGGTGTACAGATTCCATATCATTCATATCCTGTCACATTCCCTGATCTGTATCACAATTATCGCAATATCTTTGCAATATCGAGTAAATGTTGAACAGTGATCGCTGCCATTTTGTCTCCTCAAGCTATAGTAGGTGATGTCGTGTAAGCGCCGATGCATCGCATTCTTTATTATGTAATACTCATCCCGTTGAATATTTTGAAACTAATTTGACAGGAAGTTGTTGCTGCCTATAGCAGCAACAACTTCCAGTCGAATCAGTTTCAAAATATCCAACAGCTTACCTGTAGGATTACCTTTATACCACATCGTCAAACTATAGCGGGCACCTCTATAACTGAGCGTATACACCGAGGCAGACACACTAGGTTGTTTCTGATTGGTTGAAAAGTAAATCATGACAGCCATCATAGGGTGGAGAAATGTACCAATGTTTAACTCCTAAACCCTGAATATCTTTCCTTAGCACCATGATAAAGTTTAAAATTACCTGGATAGTTTATGAGCGGCGTGTTAGATCACCTGAATAGCTATCAGGAGATGGGTTTAGTTATCCTTTAAGCTATATAAATCCAACGTAACCCTTTAATTCAAAGAAACTTTCAATTTTCTCATAGAAAATGTCCATTTGCCAACCAAGAAGACTATTTTTGAAAAATTACCACTGGAATGACTAGCCCGGTTATCGAACCAGTCATTCCAGTGGTAACTTTTCAAAAATAGTCTTCTCTTGGTCGGAAAATGGACATTGCTCAAAACCACTGCTGAATCCATTTTTGGCTGATATTAGTGCTAAAGGGTTAGAAGGTCCACCAATATGGTGGACCTGGCACTGAGTATCCACTATAACCAGATATGACAAGCAGTACTAAGTGAATATCCTAAACCTCTTTCGTAAACATGTGGGTGGGAAAATGAGTCAACATATTGTCTGGCAATCAGGGGCCACAGAATCGAATTTCTGCTCTCCGGTGGGGATATCAGCGCCCTATCAACAACATATCCATGAAGCTGACTGAATCAAAAATTTGTCTATAAAATAAATTGCCAATAGTGCACTGATATGTATACCGAATCAAAACACTGATAGGGTATCAGCGTAGTGGCTGACAAGGATTGATAGAAAAAATTTTTAACTCGGGGAGACCTCCATTACTTGATAAATTATTGTAGGTGAAATAAGAGCAATCAGAGAGCGCACCCCATCAACCTCGCGTTTTTTCAGACTGAAAGAAGTTTTCTGACTTTCCGGATTTTCAGAATGTTTATGGATTTTCTTCGGATTTCTTGGATCATGTCCAACGTTTGGGAATCTGTGTCACATCCTTTGCTGTATTAATGCTTGAGTTAAATCGGAGAAGTATAGTCCAAGATCCAGAACCTGATTGATACACATCCGTGTTCTCTTATCCGGATCATGGCCAACGTCTGGAAATTAGTTCCGTGGTTGTGTTACAGTTTTGGCAAAATCGGAGAAGAATTTTAGTATCCGGACATGCATGCACACACACAGGCACACACTTGCGCATGCACGCGCCCACCTGCTTACAATACTCTATGTACTCGTGGAAGTAGCAATAGTAGCACTGTAGGATTACTAGCAGTAGTAGCAGCAACAACAGCGGAAGCAGCAGCAGCAGTAGTAGTAGTAGTAGCAGCAATAGTGGTAGCAGCAGTAGTACTAACAGAAGCAGCCGTACTAGCCAGGATTCGAAAACCTTTATATATTTGAAATTCCATAACTTTTCCATGACCAAAATTAACGAATTCCATGACTTCTAAGAATTAATATCTAGTAGATTTGTGTTTATGATGCAGCTTACAATCTGAGCTATTCTGCAAATGTCTGAATATTGATCGTCTTGACTGCCTTGTCTTGATAAGCTGTTGCGTGATTTTTATTGGATAGAATTAATTACAACAGATTTCTTTTATTTTTCATGATTACCATTTTCCATGACTTTACCATGACCGATGATAAAAATGATGATTCTCCACGACTTTCCAGGCATGGAATTAAAATTGTCAAATTCCATGACTCCATGACCAGTACGAACCGACTAGCATAATAGCAGCAGTACTAAGTAGCAGAGAAGCACATACATGCAGTATATTAAAATTGCTCACCAGCACTGGAATGTAAAAATGGTCAATCACAAGCATCAATGCATGCGTACAAGGGTGGGGGGGGGGGAAAGGCCTATCAGTGGATACGGTATCAGAGATTTGATTCGGTCGACCCAGGATGCTTTGAAAAAAGGAGTTAACAGAGGTCAAAGATGGATGCTTGTATTAATTTACCAAGTTGACTTACCACTAAGCTGACAGTCCATAAAGTGGTACATGTATAATGGATGAATCCAATCAGTCACTCAAGTAATGACATCATAATCAAGTACATCATATACATGTATATATATATGGGTTGACGTCACAATCATAATTGACAAATCTACTCCGTCATGAAGCTGGAATAGTCTGGTAAGTGTACGGATTGTGTGTCTTTGAGGGATTTACTATTGAATAAATATTCAATATCTTGAAACTAATTGACTGGGCGCGATTTCAGCCATAGGTTTCAAAATAGTCAACAGCTTATACGTATAGTAACCTTGAAATTTGCATTCTGGGAATTCAGCGATCAACGTCTAAAAATTGATCCCAACATGCACAATGCATGGGTGTAGCTTAGCTATAGATAGGTGCAGCATACATGTAGCTAGAATTGGACCCCTATATTCACGGAGAATTATGTACGTTATCTGGTTTCACAAAACTGTATATAGGCTTGTTAACCCTTTCATGTGGCTAAGCCGGCCAAAACCTGAGCTTCTACAGTGATCTTGAGGACTCTCCATTTAAAGAGGCTATTTTTGAAAATTTATCACTGGAATGACTGGCTCGGTTATCGAGCCAGTCATTCTTGTGATAAATTTTCTAAAATAGTCTTCTCTGCTTGTAAACAGGCATTCAATGAGTAAATATTTTGATATTCTTCAATAAATTTAGCCATAAAAGGGTTAAATGATGGCATACATCCCTTTAATCCCAGTCAAGTGGCTTCTGCAGTCGTCCTGAGAGATGTCTACATGTATTTGCAAGTGAAGATAATTGAGACTATTTAAAAAAATTTAATTTAAAAAAAATAGTCTTCACTCTGCAAAAGAACATTGTCTACGAGAAAATTGTCACTGTTCAACAAATGATGAGGCTATAAACATTATGATGGAATAAAAGCATGAAATCATAACAATCAAGCTACCAAAAAAAACTCCCCGATAACGCAGCTTACTGGTTCGATGCTGAAAGTATTGGCCCAGTATGCTCACTTATGCTGCATTATCTGGGCTGGCTTCAGAAATGTCCATTTGCTAGCAGAGACTATTTTTTTAAATTTGTAAGAGGGATGCCTAATCTCCGCACCACAAAACACCACCAACCCCTCCGTCAAACGCCAAGCCTCACCCACACACCCCATCAACCTTTAGAACTTGGAACGCGTCCAACCTTTCGTGACTTCGTCCTTTGGAAACGTCCTCGCCGTGTTCGGATTACCCGCTCTCTTAACTTGTCTTCAGTCCTAACTTGTCAGCGGCACAAAACATGCATTTGACTACTGATTGCGTCACTACATCGCTGTATGTTTTCCATTTCTTACGATACTTGTACATCCTCACCTTAATTTATCAAATGTAATGCTCACCGTAACTAATGTCTCTACGGATTTAACAGCTGAAACGTGAACGAAAGCGAAAGTGTTGCACGTGAAAATCCGGACAGTGATATGTGGGTGGCAGATTATTTACAGATCAAATGCAAATTGAAGATCAAAATTTAATTTAATTCATGTCTCTTACATAAGATTATACTACGGAGCGCGTTAGACGACGTGAACAGCAATATTTTCAAAGCGTTCCCTCGCCTTTGAAAGGCGTTCCCTCGCCTTCGAAAGGCGTTCCATTGCCTTTGCAAAGGTGTTCCCTCGCATTCGAAGGACGTCCCCTGTCTGTCCAATTAAAGGCGTTCCCTCGCCTTTGAAAGGCTTTCATTTGCCTTTGAAAGGCATTCCTTCGCCTTCCAAAGGCATCCCTCGAGTTCCAAAGGCATTCCCTCGCCTTCCAAAGGTATTCCCTCGAGTTCCAAAGGCATTCCATCGCCTTGTAAAGGCCTTTGAAAGGCCCAAGCAAATATATATATATTCCATCGCCTTTGCAAAGGCATTCATTTTCCTTTCAAAGGCATTACATCACCTTCCAAAGGCATTCCCTCACCTTTGAAAGGCATTCCCCCACCTTTCAAAGGCATTTCTTCGCCTTTCAATGGCATTCCTTCTCCTTCCAATGGTGTTCCCTCGCCTTTCAAAGGCATTCCCTCGCCTATGCAAATGTGCCCCACACCTCACCTTCGAAGGTCATCCCCTCGCCATCCAACGGCATTCCCTCACATATGAAAGGCATTCCCTCGCATCACAAAGGCATCCCCATGCCTTCCAAAGGCATGCCCTCGCTTTTGCAAAGGTGTTCCCTTCCATACAAAGGGCGTCAACTCACTTTCCAATTAAAGGTGCTCCCTCATCATTGAAAGACGGTCCCATGCATTTGAAAGGCATTCCTCACTTTTGAAACCCGTTCCCTTGCCTTTCAAAGGCGTTCCCTCTCCTTTGCAAAGGCATTCCCTCGCCTTTGAAAGGCATTCCCTCGCCTTCCAAAGCATTCCTTTGCCTTTCAAAGTCATTTCATTGCCTTTGCAAATGTGTCCGCCACCCACCCCGTCTTCGAAGTTCAGTCCTCGTCGTCCAAAGGCATTCCCTGACCTTTGGAAGCCATTCCCTCGCCTTTGCAAGGCATGCCCTCACCTTGTAAGGTCATTCCCTCGACTTGCAAAGGCATTCCATCAACTTGCAAAGGCATCCCCCGCCTTTGTAAGGCATTCACTCACCTTCCAAAGGCGTTCCCTCGTCTTCCAAAGGCAAAGAAATGCCTTTCAAAGGCGAGGAAAGCCTATGGAAGGCGAGGAAAGCCTATGGAAGGCGAGGGAACACCTTTGGAAGGCGAGGGAATGTTTTTTTAAAGGCGAGGGAACACGTTTCAAAAGCGAGGAATGCATTTCAAAGGCAAGGGAACACCTTTGAAAGGTGAGGGAGTGCTTTTAATTGGAAAGCGATGGAATGCCCTTCGAAGGCAAGGGAACATCTTTGCAAAAGCAAGGAATGCCTTCGGAAGGTGAGAGAATGCCTTTGGAAGGCGAGGGATGACCTTCGAAGGTATGGTGCAGGCCACATATGCAATGCCTTTGAAAGCGAGAGAACACCATTGGAAGGTAAAGGAATGCCTTTCATAGGCGAGGGAATGCCTTTGAAAGGTGAGGGAATGCCTTTGGAAGGCGATGTAATCCCTTTGAAAGGAGATGGAGCATCTTTGCAAAGGCGAGGGAATGCCTTTGGAAGGCGAAGGAATGACTTTGAAAGGCAAGGGAATGCCTTTCAAATACGAGAGATTGCCTTTGGAAGGCGAGGGAATGCCTTTCAAAGGCCAGGAAGCACCTTTTAAATACGAGGAGATGCCTTTGCAAAGGTGAGGGGACGCCTTTAGAAGGTGAGGGAACACGTTTGGAAGGCGAGGGAATGCCTTTTAAAACCGAGGGAAAGTATTTCAAAGGTGAGGGAATGTCTTTAATTGAAAAGCGAGGGGACGCCTTTCACGGGCAAAGGGAACACCTTTGAAAAGGGGAGGGAACCCCTTTGGAAGGCGGAGGAATGTCTTTCAAAGGCGAGAGAATGTCTTTGGAGGGCAAGGGAATGGCGTTTGAAGGCGAGGGAACACCTTTTAAAACTTAGGGAAAGTATTTCAACGGTGAGGGTATGTCTCTAATTGAAAAGCGAAGGGACGCCCCTCGGAGGCAAGGGAACACCTATGAAAAGGGGAGGGAACCCCTTTGGAAGGCTGAGGAATATCTTTGGAGGGCAGGGGAATGGCGTTTGAAGGCGAGGGAATGTCTTTCAAAGGTGAGGGAATGCCTTTGGATGGCGAGGGGATGACCTTCGAAGGCGGGTGGAGGTGAGGGACACATTTGCAAAGGCGAGGGAATGCCTTTGATATGCCTTCAAAAGACATTCCCTCTCCTTTTAAAGGCATTCCCTCAACTTCCAAATGTGCCTTCGCCTTTGCAAACATGTCCTCAACCCCACCCGCCTTCGAAGATCCGCCCTCGCCGTCCAAAGGCATTCCCTCACCATTGAAATGCATTCCATTGCCTTTGTAAAGGCTTTCCTTCGCCTTTGAGAAGCATTCCCTTGCCTTCCAACGGTGTTCCCTCGCCTTCCGAAGTCATTCCCTCGCCTTGCAAAGGCAGTCCTCTCGCCTTTCAAGTGCATTCCTTCATCTTCCAAAGGCGTTCCATCACCTTCCAAAGGCATTCCCTCACCTTCCAAAGGCGTTCACTTGCCTTTAAAGGCATTCCCTCGTCTTTGCAAATGTGTCCCCCACCTCCACCCCGCCTTCGAAGGTCATCTCCTCGCTATCCAAAGGCATTCACTCGCCTTCCAAAGGAGTTCACTCGCTTTTGCAAAGGCATTCCGTTGCCTTCGAAGGGTGCCCCTCACCTTCCAAAGCTGTCCCCTCGCCTTCAAAAGACCTTCTCTCGCCTTTGAAAGACATTCCTTCACCTTCCAAAGGCATTCCTTCACCTTTGAAATATGGTCCCGCGCCTTTCAAAGGTGTTCCCTCGCCTTCCAAAGTCGTTCCCTCGCATTGCAAAGGCATTCCCTCACCTTTGAAAAGCATTCCATCATCAAAGGCGGTCCCTCTCCTTTCAAAGCATTAGCTCGCCTTCCAACGGCGTTCCTTCACCTGTCAAAAGCATTCCCTCGACTTTCCAAGGTATTCCTTTGCCATCCAAAGGCATTCCATCGCCTTTCAAAGGCATTCCTTCTCCTTTCAATGGCATTCATTCTCCTTCCAAAGGCATTCGCTCGCCTATGAAAGGCATTCCCTTGCCTTCCAATGGTGTTCCCTCGCCTTTGCAAATGTGCCTCGCAACCCACCCTCGAAGGTCATCCCCTCGCCATCCAACAGCATTCCCTCACCTATGAAAGGCATTCCCTCGCCTTACAAAGGCATTCCCTAGCATTCCAAAGGCAGTCCCTCGCTTTTGCAAAGGTGTTCCCTTCCATTCGAAGGGAGTCCCCTCGCTTTCCATTTTAAGGTGCTCCCTCATCATTGAAAGGCGTTCCCTTGCATTTGAAAGGCATTACTCACTTTTGGAACCCGTTCCCTCGCCTTTCAATGGCATTCCCTCGCCTTCCAAAGGCATTCCCTCACCTATGAAAGACATTTCTTTGACTTCCAAAGACATTCCCTCTCCTTTGCAAAGGCATTCCCTTGCCTTTGAAAGGCATTCCCTTGCCTTCCAAAGTGTTCCTTCGTCTTTTAAAGGCATTCCATTGCCTTTGAAAACGTGTCCCCCACCTACCCCATCTTCGAAGTTCAGGCCTTGCCGTCCAAAGGCATTCCCTGACCTTTGAAAGGCATTCACTCGCCTTGCAAAGGCATTCACGCACCATCGAAAGGGATTCACTCGCTTTTGCAAAGGTGTTCTCTTGCCTTCGTCTTCTAAAGCTGTTCCCTCGCCTTCCAAAGACATTCTCTCGCCTTTGAAAGACATTCCATCGCCATCCAAAGGTGTTCCATCGCCTTCTAAAGGCATTCCATCGCCTTGCAAACGCATCGCCTCGCCTTTGAAAAGCGTTCCTTCATCTTCCAAAGGTGTTCCATCGCCTTACAAAGGCATTCCTTCACCTTCCAAAGGCATTCCCTCCCCTTCCAAAGGCATTCACTCGCATTTGAAAGGCATTCCCTTGACTTTGAAAGGCATTTCTTCGCCTTCCAAAGGCATTCCCTCCCCTTCCAAAGGCATTCCCTCGAAATCGAAAGGCATTCCCTTGCCCTTGAAAGGCATTTCTTCGCCTTCCAAAGGCATTCCCTCGCCTTTGTAAAGGCATTCTCTCTCATTTCAAAGGCCTTCCTTTGCCTTCCAAAGGCATTCCTTCACCTTTGAAATATGGTCCCTCGCCTTTAAAAGGCATTCCCTCGCCATCCAAAGGTGTTCCCTCGCCTTCCAAAGTCATTCCCTCGCATTGCAAACGCATCGCCTCGCCTTTGAAAAGCGTTCCTTCATCTTCCAAAGGTGTTCCATCGCCTTACAAAGGCATTCCTTCACCTTCCAAAGGCATTCCCTCCCCTTCCAAAGGCATTCACTCGCATTTGAAAGGCATTCCCTTGACTTTGAAAGGCATTTCTTCGCTTTCCAAAGGCATTCCCTCCCCTTCCAAAGGCATTCCCTCGAAATCGAAAGGCATTCCCTTGCCCTTGAAAGGCATTTCTTCGCCTTCCAAAGGCATTCCCTCGCCTTTGCAAAGGCATTCTCTCTCATGCCATTGGAAGGCGAGGAAACACCTTTGGAATGCGGCGAAGGAACACGTTTCAAAAGCGAGGAATGCATTTCAAAGGCAAGATAACACCTTTCAAAGGTGAGAGAACACCTTTAACTGGAAAGCGAGGGGACGCCCTTCGAAGGCAAGGGAACATCTTTGCAAAAGCGAGGGAATGCCTTTGGAAGGCGAGGGGATGACCTTCGAAGGTGGGTGCGGGCCACATTTGCAAAGGCGAGGGAATGCTTTTGGAAGCGAGGGAACACCATTGGAAGGTAAGAGAATGCCTTTCATAGGCGAGGGAACGCCTTTATAGGCATATGAATGCCTTTTAAAGGTGAGGGAATGCTGTTGGAAGGCGAAGTAATGCTTTTGAAAGGAGATGGAATGCCTTTGCAAATGCGAGAAGGGAATGCTATTGGAAGGCAAAGGAATGAGTTTGAAATGCAAAGGAATGCCTTTCAAATGTGAGAGATTGCCTTTGGACGGGGAGGGAACGCCTTTGGAAGGTGAGCGAATGGCGTTCACAGGCCAGGGAACACCTTTTAAATGCGAGATAATGCCTTTGCAAAGGTGAGGGGACGCCTTTGAAAAGTGAGGGCACGCCTTTGGAAGGTGAGGGAACGCCTTTGGAAGACGAAGGAACACTTTTCAAAGGCGAGGGAATGTCTTTGCAAGGCGAGGGTATGCATTTGGAAGGCGAGGAAACACCTTTGGAAAGCTATGGAATGGCTTTTAAAGGCGATGGAACGTATTTCAAAGGTGAGGGAATGCCTTTAATTGGAAAGCGAGGGGACGCCCTTTAAAGGCAAGGGAATACATGTGCAAAGGTGACGGAACCCCTTTGGAAGGCATAGGAATGTCTTTCAAATGTGAGATTGGGCGAGGGAACGGCTTTTGACGGCAAGGGACATCCTTTGAAAGCAAGTGAACACCTTTGCAAAATCGAGGGAACTCATTTGGAAGGCGATGGAATGCTTTTGGAAGGCGAGGGAATGCCTTTCAAAGGTCAGGGAATGCCTTAGGATGGAGATGCGATGACCATCGAAGGCAGGTGGCGGTGGGGACACATTTGCAAAGGCGAGGGAATGCTTTTGAAAGGCGAGGGAACACCTTTGGAAGGCGAACGAATGCCATTCAATGGCAAGGGAATGCCTTTGCAAAGGCGATTGAATGCATTTCAAAGGTGAGGGAGTGCCTTTGGATGGCGAGCAGTAGTAGCGTCGGAATTAAAATGATACCACCTCCCTCAACTGGGCACCGTTCGGCGATCCGTGGCCTCCACCGCCCTCTCAATCCCTGGAACATAGGTTGTTGAGACATGTGGTTGGTGTATGCCTCTAGATGGAGGGCCCCAGGGTTGTTGAGACAGGTGGTTGGTGTATGCCTCTGGATGGAGGCCCCCAGGGATTGGGATGGTGGTGGGGGCCACCACGGATTGCCGAACGGCTGCCAGTTGAGAGAGGCAGTATCATTTTAATTCTGACACTACTACTAACACACATAATAGGGTCTGAACGCCCCTTTAGAGACAAGCCTCCACAGTGATATACACTACTGATCGCCTTATGATCAACCACACCGGAAGGGTAGGCCTCTCTCTCTATTCTGTGTAGGCTCAGACAAACACGTAGTCTCTGCCAGAGTCGCATCAGCATGATGGGACCACCCATAGTGTCTTCCATCTACCTTGACATGCTCAACTGGTAGGATGCTAAAGTGATTAGCATTTGCACCACGGCAGACTCTGGCATGTTCACATGTTACGCAGAGAATCTGGTGCTGAGCAGGGGTCTCCAACAGACAACCACGTCCTACCCTCTCCGCCCCATAGAAGTGGCAGACAGACTCGATCTCTTCATGTAGGTGAAAGCGGTCATAAATGTTTCTCCGCAAGGGGTCAACCCAAGGATTGTACAGGGGGTCATCCCGGAAGTGGGCCCACTTGGCATCCAATATCATGGCAGTCTCAGTGCCCTGTGCCACTGCTGTAGACGCCAGCACGAGCAGTATGATGAGAATCATGGCTATGTATGAAGAGTTAAACTGAACAGAGTGAACGCCTCGAGAAATATCTGTGCCAGATCGAGCCCTGTTCCATCCGGATCGATAGTGATCTTCATCCCCTCAGGGGCAGGGGCTAGCTGCTTCACTCTGCCGCTGGCTAAGAAATGGACCTCTATGACTATATGAATCATATGTGGGCTAGTGAGTCCGACTCGCTGAAGCAGTTTATCAGCTCCAATGGGCTTTTGAGACATGTGACACACCATCTACCCATAGGATGCCCTCCTGGAGGTTAACAGCTTCTTCTGGTCCATCGAATGGACGACGCAGCAGGAGCTTTCCACCTGTAACCCCGATCCGGTGACCCACCCTCGTCAGGTAGACACCTTCACCTATGTAGGTGAGGAAGGATGATCCCTGATTATAGACCTTTCGGACTGTCCCATCCCTCGAGAGGGGAGGAACCTTTATGTCAATGACTGCGGGAGGCCTATATAGTGGCAACCATGTTTGCCAGTCACCACCAGGTCCAGCACGGTACCACACTTCATTCTTCAGCAACAAGGAGACAGGTGAGCTGTCACACTTCAAGCCATCTCTGGAAAAGGCGCAGACCTTCACCTACAAGCTGAATCCAGCCAGGAAACTAGCCTGCTCTACATGTCATCGCTGACAGCCTGTCGGAGCTGCCGCAACTTGTTTTTCATCCATCAGAAGGCTGAGGAACTTCGTCCGCAGTCTCCACTACTTCATCAGATGATTGAGGACCTTCGTCAGAAGTTTGAGGAACTTCGTCAGACGCTACTTCGTCAGTTCCGTACTGTCACTCAAACTCTACCCACTGAGGGTCCTTGTCTGGGACTCCATTCATCTGGAACTTCTCACGGAAAACCCACTTTAGCCATGCGTGCTTAGCGTCTGACGTGCGAGGGGATTTGATGAGGTAGTCCTGGTAGTTATCTGGGAATTTCGTATATGCTGGCAGATTACTGGCCAATCTCATGCGCCCTCTTTCATTGAAGATGTGCTCAACAGCCTCATTGCGGCTAATAGTGACACCCTCCAGAGTACCTTCTGCATGACCGGTGTCATGGCTCCCTGCTACAGCGGCACTGACCTCCTCCTTGAAGTAGTTATTTGCTCCAGACTGGAGTCTATCCAGAATCTCTCGCTTTTCCTGGCTATGGAGGCTAAATACGGCAGCCTACTTCCCGACCGTTAGTAGATCTTTGGGTTCGACCCTCGCCCTTTGGAGAGCTAGAATAACAGGCCTCTTGGTTTGGGCCACATGTAGGCTGAGTGCCCTGCCCTGGGTGCTGTCAAACTTCCAGTAGAGTATACGAGTCAGGAGTTCTTTTGTACTACGAGCTGGTGCTCCTTCTGGAGGTCTGACCTTGGCTCGCTCGTCGATAATGTTGATGTCACGAAGCAGTCCTCGGACCCTGTTACAGTGGGACAGTGCACACCATGGCTGTGACTGTCATGCCGACTTGTCCTGCTGCCTATAGACAATCTGCTGGAGAACTTTACCAAATATGGCGGCCGTTTAAAACCTCTATATACCCAGACCTTAAACATGCTGCAGTATGTGCAACATCCAGATGGGGCCATTGAACCCGCGACATCGCACCGCACTGATCCTCAGAAGGACTGCCTGATGGTCATTCGACCCAGTATACATGATGAGAACCCATTGTCCGCTGCTGGGAAGTACATTGACTTTGCAATCTCGGCACAGATCCACGAGATCAAGAGAGCATGACACTAGAGTTCAAGCTTCAGAGCACAGTAGAACAGACGGTAGAGCTCCCACAGGTTCTGAACAGGTGGGAGATCGTGCAGAGCAACAGCACCGTGGACACCACCTATGTGAACGATGAGTACCGAGTCCTAGGTCCTCTGGCTCATGGACCAACCTTCTATGCGAAGGGAAAGGGGTACTATGCTGTGGGGGTGAAATGAGGGGCTCACAGAATTCGAATTATGGGCAGGTGTCGAGAAGCCCGTGACAGTTCCACTCTTAACCCTCCTCGAGAACACACACATGAATCCGGCTGCCATGCAGGATAGGCTGTTCTTCCAGGTGTACACTGAGCAGATCGCAGATGCGATGAAGAATGCTCCAAGACTTCATGTCTGGCATGACGAGAATGACCAGGAGCTGAAGCAAACGGGTTCCTAACAGCGGATTGTGCATGTGGAGCGAGAACACCAGCAGGTCCAAGCTACAGCTAGCCAATGGGTAGAGCTGACATTGCATCGTGGTGCATCGAACTGTGTTGCTGTTGCGGTCCTGGTTCAGAATGGAGGAGCCATCCAGCAGGTGGATAAGCTAGACGACTTCAAACTTGTGGTTGCTGGGACCAATGTTCTTGGTGAGGTACGCAAGCTGGCTGATTGCCAACTCTACAGACAGAAAACTAAGTCATATGCACTTCTACGACTAACCAGTGGAAGCGACGACCTCGAGTCGGCACTCTATGGCCGTCACCACCTCGGGGGGCAGGGACATCCCACCTAATCAGGGCAACTGACTCAGCTTCAACATCGGAAACCTCATAGCTGGGACTCGCTCATTAGGTGTGACGGTACTTTACTTTGGCTATGCTAAGGTATGCGTGTCGAACACATCAGGTATTCAGCTTGAGCATGCATGGAGCACGACTCCTGTCGTCACAGCTGCAGCTGCCACCACTACTATAAGCTCTGCTGGCTTCTGACCTGTCGATTCTTCATAGTCGTGTGTTGGCTCAGATATCTTTACAGCCTCATCGAGACTCTCATCTGCCTCTTTGATGCTCTGGTTGGCCTGAGCTCGGAGTTGTCATCGGCCTGCCTCCCTCTAGCACATATGCTCGAGTGCTTTGCTGTACTCAAACTTCTCCTTAGAGGGCTTCTCCATCACCTGGTTATGACGCTCATGCTCGACCTCTGCCACCTTCTTGTCGGCGAAGCTGAGTCCCCAGTTCGCTAAGGCAAACACGCCCGCATTCAAGATTGCAGATGCCATGCTATAGACTACAGTTTAAAGCTACTATATAGCTGCCCCAGCGATGGATCCCCAGAGCAATGTATGAACCAGAGGCTGATCCAGTCGAGGATATAGATGACGAGGACTATGAGAAGGACTATGATGATGAGGATTATGATGCAGACTACGATATCGGTGGTGAGTATGATGATGTGGAGCCTGAATCCAGCAAGCTAGTACACAGAGGGAAAGGAATCTATCGCACTTACGTAAAAAGTTATATCTGTCCGCTAGCAGCAGTTGGGGCTCTGATCGCTCTGTTCACCATGAAGGCTGGCGAGACGGTCCGCAAGATCGCCAACAATGCTCTCCATGGTGTGGAGAAGATTTCTGGAGCCATACCAGCCATCCCCTCAAGAGTAGGTACGTTCTTCGGAGTCGCAGGCCCATGGCTACCGTACGTTGCCATAGCACTCACGGCCATCTGGGCCACTGAATATTTAAGCTGTACTATATAAGGATGGCATCTCTGTATGATCTGGTCAAGTCCCTTAACTTCCGAGGGCTGGTCGATAAATTACTGTTCAGTGAGGATCCAGCAGAGATTAGACGCCAGTGTATGGAGGTGTTTGAGGAGGTCTTCAGTGATGGTCGAATGAATGACGGCTGTTTGTTCTTCTGTTTAGAGTTCATCCAGGCCATGCGTGACAGGACGGGAGTGGATGTCAGTGATGAAATCCGGGAGTTTATCAACCGTCTTTCTTGAGGAACTCTACTATCAGCCTGGTGGATATTACTGTGAGCCCTATCAACTACTCCAGGCTGCACGTCGCAAGGGCCACAACTTCACATAGGAGACAGTTAGCCAGTGGCACAGCCGCCTGGCGATGTGGCAGATATACATGCCTCATCCACGGCACACCAGGCATGCCCTTTCGAGGAAACTGTCCCGAACAGAGTTCACCAGGCGGATGTTCTATTCCTTCCACATGACACGGTTGATCATAAGACCTACAAGTATGCCCTCACCATCGTCGATGTCACCAGCAGGTACAAGGCGGCAGTACCGCTCACAGACGGGTCAGCTGGCCAGGTGGCCCAGGCATTCCAGGGTGTCTACGAGGCATCGGAAAATCCCCTCCAGTGGCCGGAATTGTTGCAGGTGGACGAGGGTAAGGAGTTCAGAGGTGAGACTGCAGCCCTCATGCGGAAACACAGTGTGGCAGTTAGGCGAGGCGAGGTAGGGCATCACCATGCTCAGGCTATCATTGAGGGGTGGAATCAGACACTGGCAGAGAGACTGTTTCCACTCCAATATGCCCAGGAAATGGCCGCGCCGAGTGAATGTTCTAGAGTATGGGTGAGTGGGCTGCCTACTGTGGTGGAGAGATCCAATGCCGAGGTTACTAGGCTAATCGGGAAGAAGACGGTAGATGCTATCAGACACTCTGCTGGTCACAGCTCTAGAGGAGCGAACAAGGGAGAGGGGTGCCTACCATCTGGTGCTCTGGTTCGGTATCTGTATGAGCCTGGTGAGCTGGAAGGTGGTCGATGGCGTGCAACAGTCCTAACTTGTTGATAGATGTTCACAGAATTGACAGGTATGTTGAGGCAGAGGGGCAGCCTACACTGTACTACCTGGCACGCCAGCACGGAGTGCCTAGGCGACCATTTGTCATAGAAGCGCTTCAGCTAGTCCCAGCAGACACACAGCTACCACCACCTAGGGTGCTAACATGATACTCGATGGGCTCGGTATGGAAACCATCTGGCAGCACATGGCACTTATCATAGTAAGCGGAGAGTCCGAATTTTTCCTTCTCATACGTCACCATACCCTGGTTGCGCATGCGTAGGTCTCGGTTTTTAGCTCTGTCCAACCCGCCATGTAGGGCACTGTAGAACCTCTGCCAAGAGACCTCATTCTACTGTTTTGACATTCCCTTAGCCGAGGACTTACTTGCAGCTGCGCTCTTCACGTAGTAGTATTTGAAGCAGAGAGCAATACCACGAGAGCCTTCGAACTCGAGCTTGAACAGTCCCGGAGTCCATCCAGACCATTTGTCCCAAGCTAGCCAGTCCCGCTTATGAGCCTGGTACTCTGCTCGCATCTCGGAGCGAATGACGTCGTCGAGGTTGGAGCCTGCTATAGTGATATACGCAGAGTCAGTGCCCATCTGCAGGTACTCAAAGCTGTCACGAGCTATGTAGCGATCGAGGAAGTCGTAGTAGAACTCCAGCATTCACAGCTTCGTGAGCTCATAAATGGCCATCCCCACCTGGAAGGGCCTTCGAATTGCGATTCTCGGCTTGCGACTCTGGAGCTCGTATCACTCACCAATCTCCTCAAGATCTTCTAACCATGCACGACGCAGGGCCTTGTCTACCATGCGTTCATCCTTCATGAAGCTGGTGTTGCTATGACGTTCTAGGGCCTCGATGAGCTTCCCATAGGCACTGTTGCCAAGGAGTTTGAAGAGATCTGCCAAGAGCACTTTGCTCTTATCTACATCCCCCGAGTGGTGGGCCTCCATAACATTCTCCACGAACCACTCGAATGGGCGCTTGGCCTCATAGTCTATGGTGCAGTATACATCAGTGATCTCCAGGCCATGGGTTATATACCACTTGAGAAGGGATTGCCTCTACCGGGATCTCGTGGTTATAGAAGAGAGGAGGCATTTCCTAGAACCTTGCCCACAGAGCCTTGGGGACCTCTATATCCACCTCAGCAAAGCCAAACCAGCTGTCTGCTAGGAGAGCCTCCTTAAAGCTAGCTAAGCCATTAGCACTGGACCAATGGCACACTGTCTACTTACCAAATGGCATCTCTTTGGCCATCATTGACAGGTACAGAGCATTTGCGTCATAGCCGAGTAGACGTTGGCAGACACGCTCACTCTGGCGGATTTGAGTCACACCGGCCTCATGGTATCTGGTGAACATGATGCTGGGACCACCAACAACAGCACCCTTCAGCATCTCATATGCTTCCTTGCCCGGTGAATAGAGGCTAACATCTGGCACATACTGTTCCACGTAGGAGGTATTGCAGTGACACACCTGGGAGGCGTCTTTGAGGATGGCTATTTCTCATTCTGTGTAGACCTTCCGCATCTGCTCTAGGGCTTCGATGAATGGGCTGACGTCCAGGTTGTTGCAGTATCGTAGCCAGTTGGCAAATGTCCGCATTCCATGCTCACTGAATGTCTGGTTACACTGTTCCCACTCTGATCGCGTCAAGAGGTAGCCTCCCTTGAGCTTAGATGTCCATGCTGAGTAGTCAGGAAGCCCTGAATAGTTAAGCTTCCCATGTGTGTCAAACCATTCATATGGGAGCCAGCTCTTCTGCTGTGTACAACCCGTAAGCTTTGACACATACCTCGTACAAGACTCCTGGGCCGAGGTAGTTCAGCACATCGAGAAACCGTAGCTCAGGTGTTATGAGGAACATGGTCTGACTAGCCTTCTTGGCGACTTTCATTGTACCTATAATGTCAGTCAGCTCATCGACAAAGTACTTCTTGATGAGGTTCAGGGCATGCCACCCGGAGTTGAACCCCAGTACAGCCACTTTGTCACACCACTCGTTGATCAGTCGCTGCCGTTGCTTTGGGAGCGTGTCCAGGTCTGTCGGTATGTACTGTGTCCTAACCCTTGTCCGGATTAGATATGGTCGCCGTTGGATCACCAGCATGAACTGTCTGATCAGTTCTTTGGGGTCAGGATTGTAGAGGTGAGTGGGCTCACTCGTGGCACCATCTAAGGAGCAGCCAACTGACACAGAGATACGTATGTGAGTACTCTCGATTATGAGAGTCTCCATAGGATGAGTCTTGATACCATCTAGGAGTGCTTCGAAGTCGTAAACTATGAAGTGTGGATATGGGACAGTCCGAACTCGTTTAGGGACGCTTGGACAGTGTTTTATACAGCCCTCCCACTGTACCACAAGCATGCATCCAGATGCTCTCAGCTTCTCCTCTCTCAGGACTGTCTTGTAGTATCTTTGTTCGGCATCCTTACCTCGCTGGTGTTGTGGGCACCCATGCCAGTAACAGCCATGGAACTGGTAAATGGTGTTAGTGGTCGGATCATAACCATCTACAGGAGCACCCTTGATCCAGCGCTCGCCACCGTGCCCACACTCTACATGGTGTATGCGTATCCCTCTGTTTCTTGACTCATACTCAATCCAACGAGTAGCCGCTGAACTGGATGGTTGGGGCAGATAGAAGGCTTTCTCATACGCAGACTGTGGCACTTCAACCTTCTCGCCAGGACACACGATTGTTGTTTTGCCGCCTGTACAGTGATCAGCATGGTGTTGAAGATTGCATGCCTGTGTAAATCTCTGCTGACAGTGACTGCAGACTAGTGTATGTGCCAGCTTGCAGATGTTCTTGATGTAGAAGGCGTGGTGGTACCACACTCCGATGGTCATGGTGTCACCTTAGTGAGCCGCTTGCCTGATCACGTGCCAGGTGCCCTCTTCGGTTGGTTCATACATGCGAATCCCACTCTTGGCAAAGAATTCTACCTTGTCCAGCTGATCCAGTGAGGTCTTGCAGACATCAGGTACTGTCACTGTCTTGCCGTAGAACTGTGTGGCAAGCTCTCGTGCAGAAGCTGTACTTCTATCAGCTCTCGCTCCTCGGTGGACTGCTAGACATCTCAAGAGACACATGTTGTCCCTGTAGGTGTCGAGGGCAGTCATACTCTTCTTCTGTCATAGCCAGTCTGGGAGGGGGCCTGTCCCAAGCAGAGGTTGGCAGTCGATGACAGCCCTGACCTCAATTTTGATTGATCGAATGAAAGCCCACTTGGTGTTGGGTCAATCGATATTGTCTGTGTCTATGCAGGCTTGCTTTCTTGCTGCCACCCAGTCCTGAGCTGCTCCTATCATGTTCAGCCACAGGCTCCCTGGAGCATTCTTGTGGAAGAGCATCACCCTACCGTCTTCGATGTGACGGATGCGATATGTATGGGTGTAGCAGAGGTAGAAGGCATTCCGGACAGTCTGAGGTAGAAGGCATTCCGGACAGTCTGCTGCATCTTTTGCATGATCTGGCTTGTGAGGTCTCCTTCTAGACCTCTGAGGAATGTCCAGCATACTGACCGCCGAGACGCTGGTCGAGAATGTGTTCACCTTCTCGCCTTATGCTCTGGGCTAAGGGTTCAGACATCGGCTCCCCCCCCCCCCCCCCCCTCATCACTCGCTTAGTGATCCTGCGGCGTAGGGGAGGTAAGCGCTCCAGTGGATGGTCCGCCATCCGCCTCGCTACAGTCTTGGCTCGCAAACTAGCAGTCACCTCATCGTCCAACTGCCGAAGCGCACATATCTGCTGCGCTTTCTTGTGGGGATTCTAAGGATCATCTTTCGTAAGCGCTGGAAACCTTCCCATCTTCATTGCTTGGGTGAGTCGCTTCTGCAACTCCTTGGCACAGGTCTGTCCGATCATCTGGAGCAGGTCAGCTTTCTTGACCTTAGAGTAGCCTCTAAGGCTGAATTGCTTTGCAATAGCGCGAAGCTGTGCAACAATAATCATGGTATATATCCCTGTGGATGCCTGTCTCTAAGTGGGCATTCAGACCCTATTATGTGTGGTGCTGGTGATCAGTACCTGTGGGGGCTCCATCGTGTTGATGTGATAGTGGATGCTTGTCTCTAAATGGGCGTTCAGATGTGTCTGGGGTTGATCACATGGCGCTCAGGCCCATTGTGTGTAATATTGTTTGTAGATGAGCGTTTACACGTAGTTGAGTGTTTTGAGTGTTTACACGTAATGTATGGTTGTGCGTTCACATGTGGTATACCATTATCGATGCTGTGTCTAATTGAGTGTTAACACATAGCAGGTGGGCTAAACTACTATTCTTGACTTTGGCCCAGTCGAGGGTCTGTGGTCTGCAAACATGGGGTTTTATGTGACTGTGCGAGTTGGTCTTGATGTGATGTCATGCTACTCGGATAACGGGCAAAGAGTACTTGTAGACATGGAATCACGTGATCATGTAGTGCCGATCAGCCGGATGGGTATGGGCCATCCCAGCTGGGCTGGGTATGGGATGCCCACTCCGGGTGCATTCCAAGCATGCCCCCTGGATAGGAGAGTACGTATGTATAAAGCCCTAAGAGAGAGGTTTCGTTAAATGGCTAAGTCCGTAAGAACGCGTAGCACACATTCGCACGCATCAGATTTTCCCTGGCCGCATGTGTCAGTATTGTAAGAGAGTGTATGTTTATATTGTACCGAGTTGGTATGGGTGATTTCTTTAAATCACTTCATTCTCGTCGTTCTTGGTACCGATCAGGACCGGAATGAAGCGAGAATTTCAAAACCTTTTATCTTTTTAAAATTGGACCAGAAATGGCTGAGTTATCCACAAATGCTAATAACACATAGCGAGATTTGAACCTGTGATGTTAAAGTTTGCTAATAACACAAAACGAGGATTTGAACCAACGAATTAACTACCTCGACCATGTATGCATTAATAATTATAGCTGATAAGTTATGTGTTCTCACGTTGCTGTATTGCTGTCAGTCCCTCTAGATCTTGACGTCACTTCGAGATAACGCAGTACACACACATCGGTTGGAATATATATATATATATATATATATATATATATATATATATATATATATATATATATATATATATATATATATATATATATATATTTATATATATATATATATATATATATATATATATATATATATATATATATATATATATATATATATATATATATATATATATATATATATATATATATATATATATATATATATATATATATATATATATATATATATATATATATATATATATATATATATACATATATATACACCTGTGCAAAAGTTAAGCACCACCCTATTTTTACGCACATGCGAGGGTATATTCATGTGCTATGAAGAAAGCAATAGCATAAACATTTATGTACCCATCCATCTTAGTGCAAGAGGTAATAATGCAACTAGAGGAATGCTGATTATGATGGTGGGGAAACACTATGTTTTTGTTTGAACTTGAAAACGAGGCCTGAATATGGTTACGTTGACACAACTGACAACTATTGCCCTACAGTTGACACACGTGGCTAGATTGTCATTAATGGTGTCTGAAAACGAAGTTTAACATCTGTGCACGAGTTTTGAGACTGTCATTATTAATACCGGGTATATCCACCTTGTGCCTGGATGACGGCCTGGACACGACGTCTCATGCTGGTCACCAACCGACTGATACGCCATTGTGGTATTCGTTGCCATTCAAGATGGAGTGCGTCTATTGATTCCTGTAGGTTCTGCACAGGAGGATCCCTCCTTCTCACCATGTTTCCCAGAATGTCCCAGATATGCTCAATAGGGTTCATGTCAGGGCTCCTTGCTGGCCATGGTAGGGTTTCGATGGCATTCTGGCGGAGGTATTCATGCACAGCTCTAGCACGATGTGGTCGGGCGTTGTCATCCATGAATATAGGGTGGGTTCCAGGTGCATGATTTACAAAATGAGGGACCACAACTCTATCCAGTATGGAATCTTGATATCTTTGTCCATTTAGTGTTCCAGGTACAGTCAACAGATCCAGCTTACAATCAAATGAGATGCACCCCCATATCATAACGGAACCTCCACCAAATGGAACTTCTTCCATGATGTTACGTTGGTCGTACGCCGTGCGTCTGGACCGCCATACACGAGTTCGACCATCTGTGGCATGAAGCAGGAACCGACTTTCATCGGACCAGTGTACCCGTCTCCAGGATCTCATGTTCCAGTGTCTTCTTTCGTTGCACCACCTCAGACGCTCCTCTTTGTGGTGTGCAGTGAGGAGAGGACGTCTGACAGGTCTCCTAGCTTTCATGCCAGCAGCATACAGTCTCCTTTTGACGGTAGACATTGACACTCTATTGCGCGTTTCCCATTTCTGGCTGAGCACTCTGCTGTTGGTGAATGGAGATCTCCTAACAAGGCGTACTAGGGCTCGATCATCACGGGCAGTAGTCTTCTTCGGTCTTCCAGATCTAGGCCTGTCCTTCACCTCGTTAGTTTGCCCATGTTTTGCAATCAAACGACTGATTACAGTATGGTTAATGTTCAGCTGTCTACCAATCTCTCTGCATGACATACCAGTGGTATGCATGCCTATGGTTTGCCATTTCACACGATCACTTAACCTTCGTCTTGCCATAGCGGTTCACAATCAAGAGCTAATTCTCTCTGTACAAATAAACCACGGTCATGAACACAAAATTCCTAATCTTGTCGCCTAAATCTGTATGTAATGTTCTACACCTCAAACTGGACTTTTACATAACTGAACACGTGTGCTGTTTCCCGCCACGCACGGACATCAAGCGGCGTGAAGTCATGCATGCATGTGCATTTCGTACTTGGAATTATGTCAGCTAACGCGGGGACAAAAAGTATGGCAGCCTAGTTGTACCATCATGTTTCTACGTTCTATTGTTTTTGCTGGTGCTTAACTTTTGCACAGGTGTATATATATATATATATATATATAGGTCTATATCTTTGTAACAGTATTGTCAGTTTAATGGCAATAATTGTACATACAATATAACCAATTGACTATCTCAGATGCATTATTCACGGTTTCACAGGGCAGAGGGAATAAGCCTACGGATTACCGTCAGTAAGTATACATAAATTATAGACTGTAATTTTGTGGTTACAAGTGTGTGGTCAGTCCAATTGATCTGTTTGCTATTATTGCACAACAAATAAGTATCATTATTTGTAATCTAATTATTGGTTCCCCATTGGCTCAGTGGATAACAGCGCTGAATTCTAATAAAAAGCCATGGTTCAAATCTCTCAAAAAACCTCAGCTAGATGGTACCAAGTTCGAAACAGTACGAAAAATAGGAGCAATGGGGAACCACCTAAAAAATCCTGCAGAGAGAGAGAGAGAGAGAGAGAGAGAGAGGCCAGCCAGAGAGGGCCGGCGATAATGTGGGTTTTTTCCTGAAGAGGTGGGGCACGGGAGTTTTATAGTTGTTTGCAGTTTTTTTTTGTTTCGGGCGTTCAGACCCTATTATGTTTGGTAGTAGTAGTGTTGGAATTAAAATGATACTACCTCCCTCAATTGGCAGCCATCCGGCGATCCGTGGTGGCCCCCACCACCCTCTCAATCCCTGGAGGCCTCCATCTAGGGGCCTGCACCAACCACCTGTCTCAACAGCCCTGGGGGCCTCCATCTAGAGGCATAGACCAACCACATGTCTCAACAACCTATGCCCCAGGGATTGAGAGGGTGGTGGAGGCCACAGATCGCCAATGGTGGCCAGTTGAGGGAGGTGGTATCATTTTAATTCCGATACTACTACTCGAGTGCGGACCTTCGAAGGTGGGGTGGGGTTGGGGACATGTTTGCAAAGGCGAGGGAATGCCTTTGAAAGGCGAGGGAATGTTTGGAAGGCAAAAGAATGCCTTTCCGAGGCGAGGGAATGCCTTTACAAAGTAGAGGGAATGTCTTTGGATGGCAAAGAAATGCCTTCCAAAGACATTGTCCCCCTCCTTAGCAAAGGCATTCCGTCGCCTTCCAAAGCGTTCCCTTGCCTTTCAAAGGCATTCCATAGACTTTGCAAACATGCCCTCACCACACCCCGCCTTCGAAGGCTTTCACTTGCCTATGAAAGGTGTTCCCTCGCCTTCCAAAGGCATTCCCTAGCATTTGAAGGCTTTCACTTGCCTTTGAAAGGCTTTCCTTCACCTTTCAAAGGCAATCACGCGCCTTCCAAATGCATTCACTCGCCTTTGAAAGACATTTCTTTGCCTTCCAAAGACATTCCCTCTCATTTGCAAAGAAATTCCCTTGGCTTTGAAAGGCGTTCCCTCGCCATCCAAATCGTTCCTTCGCCTTTCAAAGGCATTCCATCGCCTTTGCAACCGTGCCCCCCACCCACCCATCTTCGAAGTTCAGCCCTCGGCATCCAAAGGCATTCCCTGACCTTTGAAATGCATTCCCTCGCCTTTGCAGAGGCATGCCCTCGCGTTTGAAATGCATTCTGTCGCCTTCCATAGGTGTTCCTTCGCCTTCCAAAGGCATTACCTCGCCTTTCCTAAGGCGTTCCCTCTCCTTTCAAAGGCATTACCTCGCCTTCCAAATGCGTTCCCTCGCCTATTAAAGGCACTCCATCGCCTTTCAAAGGCATTCCATCACCTTTGCAAAGGCGTTCCTTCTCCTTTCAAAGGCATTACCTCGCCTTCCAAACGCGTTCCCTCAGCTTTCAAAGGCATTCCCCCACCTTTCAAAGGCGTTCCGTCGCCTTCCAAAGGCGTTCCCTAACCTTCCAAAGGCGTTCCCTCTCCTTCCAAAGGGATTCCCTCGTCTTCCAAAGGCATTCCCTCGCCTTTGCAAAGGCGTTCCCTCTCATTCCAGCGGCATTACTTCGCCTTCCAGCAGCATTCCCTCGCCTGTCAAAGGCATTCCATCGCCTTTCAAAGGCATTCATTCGCCTTCCAAAGGCATTACCTCGCCGTCCAAAGGCGTTCCTTCGCCTGTCAAAAGCATTCTCTAGCCTTTCAAAGGCATTCCCTCACATTTGAAAGGCATTCGCTTGCATTTGAAAGGCATTACTTCGCCTTCCAAAGGCATTCCCTCGCCTTTCAAAGGCATTCCCTCGCCTTCGCAAAGGCGTTCCCTCTCCTTTCAAAGCCGTTTCCTCGCCATCCAAACGCATTCCCTCGACTTCCAAAGACATTCCCTCGCATTTGAAAGGTATTCCCCTGCCTTTGAAAGGCATTCCTTCGCCTTCCAAAGGCATTCCCTCGCCTTTGCAAAGGCATTCCATCGCTTTTCAAAGGCATTCACTCGCCTTTGCAAAGGCGTTCTCTCTCCTTTCAAAGGCATTGCTCGACTTCCAAAGGCGTTCCCTCGCCTGTCAAAGACATTCCCTCGCCTTTCGAAGGCATTCATTCGCCTTTGCAAAGGCATTCCCTCTCCTTTCAAAATCATTACTCACCTTCCAAATGCGTTCCCTAGCCTGTCAAAGACATTCCCTCGCCTTTCAAAGGCATTCCCTCGCATTTGAAAGGCATCGCCTTGCCTTTGAAACACATTCCTTCGCCTTCCCATGGCATTCCCTCCCCTTCCAAAGGCATTCCCTCGCATTTGAAAGGCATTCTCTTGCATTTGAAAGGCATTCCTTCGCCTTCAAAAAACATTTCCTCGCCTTTGCAAAGGCGTTCCCTCTCCTTTCAAAGGCATTACCTCGCCTTCCAAAGGTGTTCCCTCGCCTTTGCAAAGGCGTTCCCTCTCCTTTCAAATGCATTTCCTGGCCTTCCAAAGGCATTCCCTGCCTGTCAAAGACATTCCGTCGCCTTCCAAAGGCGTTCCCTCGCCTAGGAAAGGCATTCCCTCGCCTTCCATTGGTGTTCCCTCGCCTTTTAAAGGCATTTCTGTCGCCTTTGCAAATGTGCTCCGCACCCCACCTTCGAAGGTCATCCCCTCGTCATCCAAAGGCATTCCCTCACCTATGAAAGGCATTCCTTCGCCTTCCAAAGGCATTCCCTCGCCTTCCAAAGGCGTTCCCTCACTTTGTAAAGATGTTCCCTTGCCTTCGAATGACGTCCCTCGCTTTCCAAGTAAAGCCACTCCCTCACCTCTAAAAGGCGTTCTCTTTCCTATGAAAGGCATCCTTCGCGTTTGAAACGTATTTCGTCGCCTTCCAAAGGTGTTCCCTCACCGTCCAAAGGCATTCACTCGCCTTGAAATGGCATTCCTTCGCCTTTGAAAAGTATTCACTCACCTTCCAAAGGCATTCCCTCGCCTTCTAAAGGCATTCCCTCGTCTTTGAAGGACATTTCTCTGCCTTCCAATGCGTTCCCTTGCCTTCAAAGGCATTCCCTCGCCTTTGCAAACGTGTTCTCCACCCCAGTCCGCCTTCGAACGTCAGCGCACGCAGTCCAAAGGCATACCCTCATCTTTGAGAGGCATTCCCTCGCCTTCTAAAGGCATTCCCTCGCCTTCCAAAGGGGCTCACCCGCTTTTGCAAAGCTCTCCCCTCGCCTTCCAAAGACATTCTCTCGCCTTTGAAAGACATTCCTTCGACTTCCAAAGGCAATCGCTCATCTTTGCAAAGGTGTTCCCTCACCTTCGAAAGGCGTCCCCTCGCTTTCCAACTAAAGGCATTGCCTCACCTTTACAAGGCATTCCGTCACCTTCCAAAGGTGTTCCCTTGCCTTCCAACGTCATTGGTTCGCCTTGCAAAGGCATTCCCTCACCGTTGAAAAGCATTCCCTCATCTTCCAAAGGCGTATCCCTCGCCTTCCAAAGGCGTTTCCTCACATTCCAAAGGCCCCCCTTCGCCTTTGCAAAGGCGTTCCCTCGCATTTAAAAGGTGCTCCTTGCCTTTCAAAGGCATTCCCTCGCCTTCCACAGGCATTCCATTGCCTTCCTAAGGCGTTCCTTCGCCTATCAGAGGCATTCCATCGCCTTTCAATGGCATTCCTTCACCTTCCACAGACGTTCGCTCGCCTATGAAAGGCATTCCCTCGCCTTCCAATGGTGTTCCCTCGCCTTGCAAATGTGCCTCGCACCCACCTTCAAAGGGTGCCCCCTCGCCCTTCAATTAAAGGCGCCCACTCACCTTTGAAAGGCATTCCCTAACCTTTGAAAGGCACTCCCTTGCCTTCCAAAGGCATTTCATCGCCTTCCAAAGGAGTTTCCTAACTTTTGCAAATGGGATCCCTTGCCTTTGAATGGTGTTCCTCGCCTTCTAAAGCTGTTCCCTCGCCTTCCAAAGACATTCTCTCGCCTTTGAAAGACATTCCTTCGACTTCCAAATGTCTTCCCTTGCCTTCGAAGGGCATCCCCTCACCTATGAAATACGTTCCCTCGCCTTTAAAACGCATTCCCCTGCCTTCCAAAGGTGTTTCCTCGCCTTCCAAAGGCATTCCCTCGCCATGCAAAGGCATTTCCGTGCATTTGAAAAGCGTTCCCTCATCTTCCAAAGTGTTCCACTGCCTTCCAAAGGTGTTCCCTCACGTTCCAATGGCGTCCCCTCGTCTTTGCAAAGGTGCTCTCTTACCTGTGAAACGTGTTACCTCGCCTTTTACAGGTATTCCATCGCTTTTGCAATGGCTTCCCTCTCCTTTCAAAGGCATTACCACACCTTCCAAAAGCGTTCCGTCGCCTATCAGCTGCATTCCCTCGCCTTTCAAAGGCATTCATTCGCCTTCCAAAGGCATTCCCTCGCCAATGAAAGGCATTCCATCACCTTCCAATGGTGTTCCCTCACCTTTCAAAGGCCTTCCCTCGCCTTTGCAAATGTGCCTCGCACCCCAGCTTCGAAGGTCATCCCCTTGCCATCCAAAGGCATTCCCTCACCTATGAAAGGCATTCCATCGCCTTCCAAAGGCATTCCCTTGCCTTCCAAAGGTGTTCCCTCGCTTTTGCAAAGGTGTTCCCTTGCCTTCGAAGGCCGTCCCTCGCTTTCTAATTAAAAGCGCTCCCTCACCTTTGAAAGGAGTTCCCCTTGCCTTTGAAAGGCATTCCTTGCTTTTGAAACGTGTTCACTCGCTTTTAAAAGGCGTCTCCTCGCCTTCCAAAGGTGTTCCCTCACTTTCCAAAGGCATTCCCTCGCCTTGCAAAGCCAATCCCTCGCCGTTGAAAAGTATTCCCTTGCCTTCCAAAGGCGTTCTTCGCTTTCTAAAGGCATTCCGTCACCTTTGAAAGGCATTCCCTCGGCTTCCAAATGCATTCCCCCACCATGGCAAAGGTGTACCCTCGCCTTCGAAGGGCGTCGCCTCGCTTTCCAATTAAAGGCATTCTCTCGCCTTTGAAAGGCATTCCCTCACTTTCTAAAGGCGTTCCCTCACCTTTGCAAGTGTGATCCCTTGCCTTCGAATGGCGTCCCCTCGCATTTCAAAGCGCCTGTGCAAATGTTCCCCACACCCTACCTTCGAAGGTTATCCCCAGACCATCCAAATGCATTCCCTCGCCTATGAAGGGCATTCCCTCGCCTTCCAAAAGCATTCCCTCGCCTTCCAAAGGCGTTCTTTCTCTTTTGCAACGGTGTTCCCTTGCCTTCGAAGGGTGCTCCCTCGCTTTCCAATTAAAGGCGCTCCCTCACCTTGCAAAGTCATTCGCTCACCTTTGAAAAGTATTCCCTCGCCTTCCAAAGGCATTCCTCGCCTTCTAACGCTATTCCCTCGCATTTGAAAGGCATTACCTCGCCTTGAAAAGCATTCCTTCGCCTTCCAGGGGCGTTCCCTCACCTTTGAATGGCATTCCCTCGCCTTCCAAAGGCGTTTCCCCTCCTTTGAAAGAGGTTCCTTCGCCTTTCAGAGGCGTTTCCTCGTCTTCCAAAGGGTACCTCGCCGTAAAAGTTGTTACCTTGACTTCTAAAGGCGTTAGCTCGCATTTGAAAGGCTTTCCCTTGCTTTTGAAAGGCATTCCCTGACCTTTGAAATGCATTACCCCGCCTTCGAAGGCGTTCCCTCGCCTTCCAATGATGTTCTCTCGCATTTGAAAGGCATTACCTCGCCTTGAAAAGCATTCCTTCGCCTTCCAGGGGCGTTCCCTCACCTTTGAAGGGCATTCCCTCGCCTTCCAAAGGCGTTCCCCCTCCTTTGAAAGATGTTCCTTCGCCTTTCAGAGGCGTTTCCTCGCCTTCCAAAGGGTACCTCGCCTTGAAGGTTGTTACCTTGACTTCTAAAGGCGTTCGCTCGCATTTGGAAGGACCGCCCTCGCTTTTGAAAGGCATTCCCTGACCTTTGAAAGGCATTACCCCGCCTTCGAAGGCGTTCCCTCGCCTTCCAATGATGTTCTCTCGCCTTCCAAAGGCATTCACTCGCCTTACAAAGGCATTCCCTCACATTTGATAGGCATTCCCTCGCCTTTGAAAGGAATTCCCTCGCCATCCAAATGCGTTCCCTGGACTTTGCAAAGGTGTGCCCTCGCTTCCAAAGGGCTTCGCCTCTCTTTCCAATTAAAGTAATTCCCCCGCCATTGAAAGGCACTCCCTCAGCTATGAAAACCATTCCATCGCCTTCCAAAGGCGTTCCTTCACCTTTCAAAGGCACTCCCTCGCCTTGCAAAGCCATCGCTCAACTTGCAAAGCCTTGCAAAGGCATTCCCTCGCCGTCTTTGAAAGGCATTCCCTCGCCGCCTTTGAAAGGCATTCCCTCGCCTTCCAAAGGCATTCCCTTGCCTTTCAAAGGCTAGGGAATGGCTTTGAAAGGCTTTTGTTCACCTTCCAAAGGCGTTCCCTGAAAGGCTTTTGCTCAGCCTCCGAAGGGTTTACCCTCGCCTTCCAAAGGCATTCCATCGCCTTTGAAAGGCATTCTCTCGCCTTCTAAAGGCATTCCCTCGCCTTTGCAAATGTGTTCCTTTGCCTTCGAGGGGCGTCCCCTCGCTTTCCAAAGGCGTTCACTCGCCTTTGAAAGGCTTTCCACCGCTTTTGAAAGGCGTTCCCTCGCCTTTGAAAGTCATTCCCTTGCCTTTGAAAAGGATTCCATCGCCTTCCAAAGGCGTTCCCTCGCCATCCACAGGCGTTCCCTCGCCTTAAGAGGCGTTCCTTCGCCTTAAGAGGCATTCCCTCGCCTTTGAAAGTCGTTCCCTCGGCTTCCAATGGCATTCCCTCGCCTTTGCATATGTGTCCTCTACCCACCCATCCACCCACCCACCCCGACTTCGATGGGCGTCCTCTCGCCATCTCAAGATGTTCCCTCGCCTTTGAAAGGCATTCCCTCGCCTTCCAAAGGTGTTCCCTTGTCTTCGAACGTCGTCCCCGAACTTTCCAAAGGCGCTCCGTCGCCTTTGAAAGGGGTTCCCTTGCCTTCCAAGGAGCCATATTCGTTCATTCGCTCACTTGTTCGCGCATTCGTCCCTTCATTCCTTCTTTGATTCATTCACATATACCGTCATTCATTAAATCATTCCACTGGAGCATGTGGCATGTTGAATGCTAAAATGCTAATAGCTGTACATGGTGGTACTATGCGACATTATTTTATAAATTATAATGTATGCAAAGGACCGAAGGGCCTTGCCGCTTGCTTACCTAGACTGTACGCATTTGAACCGTTGACATTTCAACAGATACTTATTTAAATCCATAAATAACACGACGAGAGAAAAACAGACTTGGGACTCTGTCTACATGACTTGACTGGATTTAATGGAACAGCAATTATGGAAGTGGGGCACAGAAACACGCCAAAACCCGTAGCCGTAAGTTCTATCCATCCCAATTTGCTTTAAATTAAAAATTTAAGAAGACCACCAGAAACATAGCTCTGCCAGATTTCTTTCTGAATGTATGTAAACTAAATCACCTCTATGCTCCTTCTAGGTTCAAATCGTTTCTGTGACTAATTACAACAGTTTATTTTTCAATCATTTAATACTTTAGAGTGTTGAACTACCGTTTCATACTTGACTTATAGACATAAAATGTAACCATCTGGACGTAAAACTGCACTATTATGCTGTAATGCAGAAATCTGTGCTTAGGAATGCACAACTGCGTGTTAGTAAAGAGAAATGGTCAAGAAATGCTGAGAGTCAGAAACACAAAGCTTTTTGGCAGGAATTAATGATTTCGTATTATTCACAGATAGCTGTTTAGAAAAATAAAAATGGCCACAAGAAAATTCGACCAATCAAATTTCTGTATATAATTTTAGAGGCCTATCGCTACATGCTCATTATGGAGACTATCACCCTAGCGTCTTCCGTCCCATATTTGCTTACATCCAGCCGATCCGTTTAGGAAGCGTAGCGATTTGACTGATGACGGGTGGATTCCCAATGACAGATGGATGGCGGGTGGACAGATAGATAAACAGATGGACGGCCAATGGACGCCCGCTACGTCATAAGCTCAATTGGCCATTTAGGCCAGGTAACATAATAATTTCCCATTATATATTTTATGACTCATAATAGTGTCGTGTACAGCTGTTGCCGATTTAGCAGCCAGCGTGCTAGCGAAACCTGTGGTTCATTGTGTATTCTCGCCATAACGAGGGCAACTCAACAGTTAACTGATCCGTCTATCTGGCAGATTAGTTAAAACCATTGCAAATCGATTGTTGTATGGGGACGTCCCTATTAATATTGGTCTGGATGCTAAATCTAAGGGCCGCCAGGTGGCCATCTTGAAAATAATGTTTCTTCTTAATAACTGTGGCTAATTGAATATATCTATCGAAATCCCTCGATGGCTTTGACCAAGTAAATAAAATCTGTTATCTATTCGCACACAGTTGATACGGAAAGTTAGTCATTACATAATATATTATTGCCCCTCCTGGCGTGAATGCCCGAGTGGAATGGTACCATGGTGACCGTCAGTCACCTGTCTTATTGTTCATCTCTTTGTCATGCTTCCATCAATGTTTACTTTAAAAGAATACCCGTGCCTCTATTTCAATTTCGCAACTTAAAAAATTGTAGTAATTTATATGGAATGGAATCATCATATGCTAAGATTTATTTCATTTCATTACATGTGGGCTCACAGTTTAAGCCTCTAAAAGTGTAAAATTTAAATAACTTTATTTTCAGTAATTTTACTGTGAATATGCACCTTTAAAGAAGGTCATTAGTAAATATTCCCGACAGCCATCTTCGATTTTCTGAAGATTTCCTAAATCGATGTGATTTCTGCCTAGAAACATCATAGACTTATATGCTTCTAATGTTATATAGAGAAGTCTGAGTCCTCAATGTTTCTGGTGAGTAACATGTGCCCTTTGGCCTCTCGTTAGTTCACATGGGCGCCTGTCGTCAATTATCTGTCTGTCAACAACTGTGGCACGTTTCACCCTTGACTGATAGAATAAAGCCAAATTAGGCAGATATGTTCCTTTCTGCAACATCTATTTGAGCTATGAATATGAAGTTACCACACATTTGAGCTAAGCACCTTGTTAGATTTTCAAAGTATTGAATCCTATGTTGAAAATGTTTTGGCACATTTTGTCAATTAATGATGGATTAAAACCAAATTACGCAAATATGTTCCTTCAGGCAACATCGATTTGAACTATACAATGAAAAGGCCACACTTTTGACAAAGGCCATAAATCTGGCTCATTAAGGCGTTATACGTCAGTATTGATTAATGAAGGAAAAATAGATTTGTTTCGTCATTTGTTGATAGATTAACACCAGATTTCGCAGATATGTTCCTTCAGGCAATATCTATTTGATTCATGTGTATGAAAAGACCAGGCCTTTAAAGAAAGGCCAGAACTCTGGTTCTTTTAGGGCATTAAGTATTGAAACAATATACGCCTTCAGAAGCCAAAGTTATGGCCGTTGTTTAAAGTATTGAACTCTATGAGGGTATTTAAGCCTATGGTAATATATTTGTCACATTTTGTTATTGGTTAATGGATTAGGATGTGTTGTAGTTTTCTAGTATCATGATTACCTGAACTGAGGTCAATAGTATCCGTGATTATTGTCCAATGGTCAATGGAAGTTGTTCTGTTCGCCAATTATGTTAAGGACGCCAATATTTTTTAGTTTTCTCTCCAAATATGTGCCTGTGACCATTGCCCCATTTGTCAATAGTGTCAGGCACACACATATTTTTGTTTTTTCCATACACATGTTCATATTTCCGGCCCAGTTGTTTTCCAGGAACCATTGAACCATTGATAATTGGCATGAATTGCGCATTACTCATTGACGACCGCTGCTTGTCCTTTTTGGTCAGTAGTGTAAATGATATCTGATTTGTTGTCCATTAGTATCAGGGTTGATTGCCTCGTTGGTCAATAATGCCAAGGACTCTTGCCCCATCAATCGAACATGAAATTAGTTATTCTTGCCACATTGACAAAAGGTGTTTACCCCATTGGCCAATTTTGTTTGTAGCACATGCCAGGCTGATCATTAGTGTCAGGGATGTTATCGATGTACTCATCCTTTGTATGGCAGGTACCTGCGGCGCTTCTCCCATTGGCCACTCCATCTTTCCAGAGTATCCACCCATCATATGACGTCATAATCAACTATGTGATGTGTAGAATGGCATCATAATGAATGACGTCAATAAGTACGTCACGAACGCATATTTGAAGACTGTATAATATGCGTTGTTGTACAAATTGTATGTCATTAATATTTAATAAACATTCTGTTGAAAATTTTGAAACTAATTTGACTGGGTGCTGTTGCTGCCTATTAGCTACAAAATATTCAACAGCTTCCCTGCATAGTTTTCAGGAAATTGATTGTTAGGGTATTCGAGGATCGATCAATCCCAACACGGCGAGGTGTGGGTGGAGCTTAGCTAGAGATGGGCGGGGCATAGCTATACAATGGAAAGGTTCATTGTGTCAGAGACTTATTAGTTAATAAGGCCAAATTCCGTTGGTTACGCTTGCCCATTGACAGATGGTGCTTGTCTTGTTGGTTAATAGTGTCAGTCCGACTTGTTTTGGGAGTCATTAGTGTCAGGGATCATTGTCTCATCAATCAACGCGAGCAATCGGAGATTGCAGATCCTAGCCCTCCCGTTTTTGTCACATTGTAAAACGTTTTCGAATATTCCAGATATTTTCTAGATTTCCTGGATTTTTTTTACGGATTTTCAAGATCTTTGAAAATTTTCTGGATCACGCCCAAAGTTGTAGAATCCTAGTGTACGGTCATACCCTTTTATGTCAACACATTGACCTAACACATTGTGTGTTAAAATTTGAAGCAAATCGGACAAGTAATTTCCGAGATATCCCCAGATTCAGAATTCGATCCGATCCATATCCAAATCCATATCCTGGTTTTCTTGTCCAAATCATGGCCAACGTCTGGAAATCCTCTCGCACCGCAAGTTCTACCGTCGTGTTCAAATTTGAGCGCAATCAGATCAGCAGTTTTGGAAATACAGCGCACCAGATAGAGAGACGAACGGACGGACAGGTACGCAGAAACACAGACAGACTTAAATACAATACCCTCTTCCCCTAACGGGCGAGGGTAATAATGATAAGGACCATTGCCCCATTGGTCTATGGCAACAGTTATACTTAGCCGATTGACAAATGGTGCTTGTTGTCTATTAATTACGGTAAATGCATTAAGTTCCTCATCAGCCAGGTGAGCATTATGGTCCATGGCAGATTTATTGATACATCCATCGGTAGCCATGCAGCTTCCCTGAACCATTGAAATTTCGCATAATGAAACAAAGTACATAATCCATATCTGAATAGTACATAGTGTGTATGGCAAAACAATCCATTGTTCATAAAAATGCTTTGAAGCCGTCTAAGACTATTGATGATTCTATATTGTGAGCTTAACTTATGCAACATATCTTGTTGTTCTAACCCTACATGGACATATAATATAATAAGGTAATCCAGATGGTCCATCTTTGACCTAATTGGATGCGTATGTTGCCATTTCAAATGTATGGCTAGATACAAGAGGGCACCTTTACAAGGCCAGGGAATGCCTTTGCAAGGCAAGGGATCACCTTTTGACGGCGAGGGAACGCATTTCGAATGCGAGGGAACGTCTTTCAAAGGCGAGGGAACGCCTTGAAAATATTTTTTCTTGTGTCGTTTCTGAAGACTGCCTGTATTACACAGAAAATTCTTGTAAAAAAGAGAACTCAAAGTTCACACATGCACACTTTTATTATATTTTGAAATTAGAAAATGTTGTGGGAAAATGTAGTGGCTAAAACACTAAAGGTCTGGTACCTGGTACTTTACTTTCAACTTCCTTGTAGGCTATTCTAGCGCGCCACATAATGTTAGCCGCTTCAGTCTAGCAGGCGGTCACTGATGTGGAGAACACATCTACATAAAAGACAACATAGAATGTTATTAGAGAGAAGAACTGACAAAAATGATTAATGGAGGCTTTTATGAATTTATCTTTATTGAAATAGCTTGTCATGGTTTTTTTGGGCCGAAAACTAAGTTTAGACAAGCACGAAACCGCGTGGTTTAACCTTTTCGGACATAACGTGCGAGTGCGGATTTGACTGAGCGTGGGATTTGTCGCTTACAATTTCTCTCTTTTGCAGCATCATCTGTTTCGGATGATAGCGAGGGAAGATTGTCTTATTAATCTTTATCCTGACAAGTGTAAAGTAAGCGTTGCGCATACATTCAGAGCATGGATGCGATTACACACTCTCGTTGAACAATAAAGACGCATCAACACACAACTGCGGAGAAAGATATAGGCGTGACATTTAAAAAAAGCTAAATTTGAAGAACATATCAATACAAAGACAGCCAATATGATGGCAGGATTTATCAGAAGGGCATACAAATATCTGGATATTTAGACCTTCACTCCACTCTACAAACCACTTGTTCGGGTAAATTTTTATTATGCAAGTAATGCAATCCTAGTATAGTGGCCATACAAAGAGAAACACACGCATTGATGCAATAGAAAGCGTCCCACCGCGAGCAACAAAGCAATTACCAGGTCTGAGAGAATTCACCTTTCCAGAGTATGTACCCATCATATGACGTCATAATCATCTACGCGGTATGTAGAATGACATCATAATGGATGACGTCATGAATGATGTCGATAAGTACGTCACGAACGCATATTTGATGACAGTCTATGGGCTGTTGTACAAATTGTTTGCTTTTACTATTTAATAAATATTCTGGTGAATATTTTGAAACTAATTTGACTGGGCGCTGTTGCTGCCTATGGCAGCAACAGCACCCAGTCTAATTAGTTACAAAATATTCAACAGCTTCCCTGTAGAGTTTTCAGGAAATTGATAGCTAGGGTATTCGGGGATCGATCAATCCAAACACGGCGAGGTGTGGGTGGAGCTTAGCTAGTGATGGGCGGGGCATAGCTAAAAATGGAAAGGTCCATTGACATATGAAAACAGACCTAGAAGACACCGAGCGGATATAATTGAAGTATACAAATTATTTGATGATATTTATGATCCAGAGGCAGCACTAAAATTGAAACGATCAAGTGAAACATCAAGCTGCCTGAGAGGACACAATTGCAAATTACGTAAACAAGGCGAATAAAAACATAAGGCACAAGGCATTCCCATCTAGAACGGTGGATATCAGGAATAATTTACCTGCAGATGTAGTAATAGCATCAATTCTAAATGCGTTTAAAAATAGATTAGATAAATCTTGGAAAAAACCAAGATGTTTTATTTGATTATAAAGCACCCCTATCTACCGGAAGTCACCTAGCTTTTAGGGAGTCAGATGAAGAGGACGTGGTTATAAAAGACTATGGTCTTGCGACCACTCAACACCTAGTAAGACCTAGTCAGTATCTTTTAACATTTTAATTTATTTTGGCCTTGGTTTCGTTTCTAGACGTTTGTTTACAGACTGACCCCACCCGTCACCTCAACAAAGTTCACCCCACCCCCATTCTTCATCAACAATAAAACAGTCCCCACCCCACCCACCCCCTGTAACAGAACGCTAGGCTAGCAACACTGAACATTCACTGCAAGTAGCATCGTTTTATTCTGATTATTTCAGTTTTCTTTTGTTTCAAACTAGTTCCTTCTGGGACGATACAATGTGCACAACGCCTGGGCGCATGCCGTTGCACCCAATTAACCACCACCACCACCACCACCACCACCACCACCACCACCACCACCACCACCACTACCACCACTACCACCACCACCACCACCACCACTACCACCACCACCACCACCACCACCACTACCACCACCACCACCACCACCACCACCACCCACCACCCACCACCACCACCACCAGCAACAACAACAACAACAACAACAACAACAACAACAACAACAACAACAACAACATGTTTGCATATGTGAGCATGCAGAAATGCGTACACATCATCAGTTTAAACTACAGCTTGGCTAGTACAAATTACAAATGCATAAATCTAATTCAGCAGATTTCTTTTTTAACACTTAATTAGCAGTTAAGATTGTTAGCTATTTTGCTAAAATAATCTTAGATAGGTGGATTAAAGAAATCCGGTATATTTTACAGAATTTACGGAAATATGGAGGCTTGTTAGAAAATCCGCATTTTTCGGATAAATCCGGAAAGATGGTCGCTCTGAAATAGGCTACCTATGGAAAAGGCTAAGAATCAAATTATCGGTGTCATTTTTAGTGCTGCAGAAAGTGCTAAAGAAATAGGCCCTATTAGAAAAATGCTTTAAAATTATCCCAAAAGAGAATAAAATAATTTATATAGGCCTATATTGGGTGATTTCAACATTGATTTATTAAAAGAAAATGAAACCATTACTCAAGATTTTGTAAATTTACTAAAAATATTCGGATACTATCCATTCATAACAAAAGGGACAAGAATATGCTCCACCGAAAAAAAACCTACAGTTATTGACAATATTCTCTAAAATAACATTGCAAATCATGATAAAACACCACCTGGCATATTTGTGGAAGACATGAATTCAGACAACTTACCAATCTACTACATAGAAAATGAACAAGTTAGAACAAAATTATTTGAAAAAGAGGAAAGAACATGCAGAGATCTTAGAAATGAGAATATAGAAAAGTTTAGAAACAGTTTGTCGAACATAAATTGGAATCATAACCGCGACTAATGTGAAGATGCTTACATGACATTCCCCTTTATATGTGCTAATGCATCCACTTTTCCACTGAAACAATTAAGTAATCTAAGCAAAACCCGACTAAGCCCTGCCTACCAAGCTCTATTTAACTTTTATTAAAGACCCGACCACGTGCAATGATATTCAGTTCTATAATATTCTACTTAAACTATCACAACAAATCCAATCTGGCTCGGACTAAATATACAGGGTCATTTGACAGGCAGCTACCAACACTCAATTACAAGTTCGTGAACCCAACACACACGGAAAAAATCTATACAATTTGGATGCAAAATTAACCCAACAAAAAGTGCAGGTATTGACACCTTTAAATGGAAGGAGGTCAATTGCCGGGGGTGGGGGTTGGGGTGGGGCACCATAAATTTCAAGGGAGCTAACTCTTCTCACTCGGCCACCAGCAGATAAGTATAAAAAAATTGTCAACCGAGCCGGTGGTGCGGGTACGTGACTACACTCCCACCCCACCATTAGATCCGCCACTGAAATCACATCTGCAATCTGTTACTCTCACAAGGTATATTCCCATCACGACTAAAATAGCACGAAAAACACCTATTTATAAAGCTAAAGACTTTAGCTACTAACCACAGACCAGTCTCGGTGCTTCCACTTTTTTTCGAAACTTCTGGAAAATTATTTTAGAACAGAATTGTTAATTATTAAACAGATATTCAATTACCCACCAATCTCATCCACCAATCTCAGCATAGTTTCAGAGAAAGCCAAACTACAAGGCTTGCCATTGTGGACATCATAGAAAAAATATCTGAGTCCTTGAAAATACTGTAGATATGTTCATGGATCTTTCCAAATCATTCGGCACTATTGACACCGAAATATTACTGAACAAATTATCACAATGTGGTATAAGAGGTATCGCTTTGGAATGAATTCAAAACTAAACACCTCAAAAAATGAAAGTCCCCCCCCCCCCACCCTAAATATGGCTTAATATTTTCTAGGATATGCAGATTATTGCAAAGATATTTGGCTCAAGTGACGGGACTGACGACAGGGACAATGGGTGAAATCGATTACCTCACACGTCCCGTTACGCATGAGGGAGCAGGCGTCGAATGCAAAACTTACCATTAAAAAAAAATCGCGGGTTTCTTGCTAGAAGAATATCGGCGTCATTCTGGCACTACGTCAGTCTAAAGGTTAATACCGATGCGTTTACAATTTTTATTCTGTGTTTAAAGTGAATATGCATCCCTTATCAATATAGAACAGGGCGATCGCAATTGAACTTTTGGAAGGTAATGCCCAGGTAAAACAGGTAGCGCCTAGAGTAGGAGTAACGCCGAAGGTGATAAGAAAGTTGCGACTCAAGTTCCAGCAGACTGCTGAAGTGAGAGAGAGCTGCCAAAATCTGGCAGACCAAAAGTCACAACTCCACGACAAGATCGCTTCATTGGACATGTGACAATACGAAACAGACCAAGCACAGGTGAGATTCTGCAAAGTTTGCACTCAATCAAGCAAACAGTTTCTTAGTAACACTTGTTCATCCTAATATCGTTAATTAACCCACTGTTCTTGATTTCAGCAACAGAGATCCGAGATCAGCTGCATGCAACTGCTGGAGCCGGAGCCAGGCGGGTCAGTGTCCAGACTGTCAGGATTCGTGTTCATGCCGCTGTACAGTGTGCTCGCCGTCTTGTCAAAAAGGCGGTTCACTTAATCTACCATAGGAGAGCACGATTGGAATGGGCCTGGGAACACGTACGCCGGACGCGAGTCAGTGGGCACGTGTGCTGTTTACATATGAGACCCGGGGTTGTCTCCGTCATACAGATGGTAGGAAATGTGTTTGGTGTCGACGTGGCGAGCTACATTCGGAATGTTCCGTTCAACCAGTTACAGCATTTGGAAGCGGTAGCGTGATGGTATGGGCAGGTGCGAGTACGCGAGTGAAGACGGCCCTCGTCCCCATCAATGGCAATCGTATTGGCGATCGCTATGCCGCGGAGGTACTGGAGCCAAACCTGCTACCTATTGATGGATTCATTTTCATGGATGACAATGCTCGGCCGCACAGAGCGAGAGTTGTTAACGAGTTCCTAAAACAACCACGGTATTCAGCGGATGGTGTGGCCGGAAAATTCTCCCGACCTCAACCCCATTGGCCATCTATGGGATCAACTGAAGCGGCCGTATACCGCAGAATCAGAGACGACACTGTACTTGCAGATCTGCCTCGTTTGTTACTGGAAGAGTGAGGGAACATTCCGCAACAAATGATTATACGTCTTCTCATCACCATGCACGATCGATGACGTCAGGTAATCCAGCGACGAGGATGTTAAACGCGGTATTAATTCAGTGATTGAGCGACAACACTAATTTGTTGTGATTTGTTTATTTTTTCAAAGAAATCTCACTCTGTGATAGTTAATCGATGTCGTTCTCTGATCCTGTGATTCAGAACTTTGCATCGTGGATACATGTGATATTAATTTATGTGAGTGCGCTTTCTGTGCTATGAATTTCTTGTTCTTCAACGAAATTTCGGCACAATTTGATTGATTTCCTATTGTTATGGATTTCCACTGTTTGGGAATACAATCTTGTTATTTTTGAAATGGGTCAAATTTTCAATTGATTCCTGGCTATTCACGTGTAACACCAGCCATGGAAAAATTGTTTTCACACATTGTTGCTATAATGCAACGAATTATCTCTGAGAAGATCCATCGCAATCACACATATAATTGTTTAAAAAAATATTGGGCCATATTTAGGTGGGGGGGGGGGACTTACTATTTTTGAGGTATTTATTTGATTCACAGGATACAATGTGTGCAATTTAATGGCGCTATTACAGGAGACAAAACATAGTCTGCTGTGTACCTCAAGGTTCAATTCCTGGACCACTGCCGTTCTTATTATACATGAAGGATTTACATAATGCCAGTAACCAACTTTCACCAAAATTATTCGCAGATGATATCAATGTCTTTGGCAGGCATAGGCATATAGACACGCTATACAAAAATATAATAACGAAATGAAAAGAAATTATAAATTGGTTCAAAATTAATCAACTGTCTTTCATATTGTTTACGAGATTCAGCCAGCAAGAAGAAGCTGCTCTCCCAAAACTTCACATAGAAAATCAAGAAATAGAGGAGCGTGAGTACGTTGACTTCCTAGGAGTCTATTTGGAGAAACATTTAGCCTGGAAGAAGCACACACAGACAATAACATTTCAAGGTTTTAAGGGATATTGGTATCATTCGCAGACTCAAGTCAGATATATCTTCTATCTCACATGCTAAAAACTCTACTCTGTCTCACACATTGATACGTCTTCACATAACATAATGCAATACTATCTTGAGCTATACATATCAAACTAAACTTTAAAAACCCTAAAATTATTACAAAAGCAATTTGTCAAATTATCAAGCAGCATTGGGACAAGATACATTCAAAACAAACACAATTCTAAAACTTGAAGTCAATTGAAGCGTCCAGTTATTCGCAATTCTAAAGGACTACCACTATGGCGATCTACCTTCATCTCTATCTAATCTTTTTTCAACAAATGGTGACATAGTTACATGTCACAACACAAGAGCATATTCCAATCTACACATCACATACCACCGAACAGAGGCACCTCTCGACGAACAACCTCATATTAACCAAAGCACACGTACGTAATAATACAGATACCGACACACACACACACGCGCAAGCGCACGCGCACACGCACACGCACACGCACACGCACGCACGCACGCACGCACATTGCCACGTTAAATCATTAAAAATACATTAACCCTTTTATGACTAAATCTGGTAAAAAAAATCAAAATATTTGATCATTGAATGTCCATTTGCAGGCCAAGTGAAGATTATTTTTTAATAGTTACCACTGGAATGGCTGGCTCTCTTACCGAGCCAGTTAATTCAGTGGTAAATTTTGAAAAAACATCCTTCAATTGGCCTGCAAATGGACATTCACCAATGCCACTGCAGAGGCCGGCTTTGACCGCCTTCGTCATGAAAGTGATAAAAACATAATTATTAACAACTACTAGAAACCACACGATCAAACACCCCACCCATTCATGGCCGTTATACAGTAGGCCTACAACAGCTGAGCTGGGTAGGAATGAAATGTCATGTAGACTACCACACAGTTTAACCCCTCAACACTCACATCAGACAAAAAAAGTTGCTTCTGCATTTTTCTTGGGAAATGTCCATTTACAGACGAAGAGAAGACTATATTTGAAAATTTACCAGTCATTCCAGTGGTAAATTTTCAAAAATGTCTTCTCTTGGTCTGCAAAGTTACAGTTTCTATGAGAAAATTCAAATTTCCTTGAACGAATTCGAGTTCTAAAGGGGTAAAGAGACAATTCTATCGATGGTCCTCATGTAATATCCTCCATATTTTATGTTGCAATATAAACCTATGATTGCATATATGCGTGTCCGTATCCATATCTGTGTCTGAAATCGTATTCACTACAATTACAAATAGATAGTACTCTTCCATATGTCTGTATGCGTATCAAATCTTAGCCGCGGGTACCGGTTGCAATAGCACTAAACCGCCATGGCCCTCAGTCACCCAGCCAGCCAGTAAATCGTATTACAGAGTAGTAGTACGCTCTAATGGTGCCCTGGGCAAGCTAAAATTCTGGCACCCCGAGGGAAATACCATGAGAGAATGGAATTTCAAATGCATGTCAAATCATTTTATTTATATTTACAGAAATACTATAAATTATTCAAAGAATCAGTCATAGTTAAGTGAGACGGAAAGAAGTCTGAAGTCACCACGATTTCTTGTGTCCCTCCCGCTTAAACCAGCCGGGTTGAATAGTTATTATGCCAATGATCCCGAACCCCTTGTTCAGTAAATCTTTGAGACGGTGTATTGGCAATAGTAATGACTTTAGTGGACTATTTGTAACTGTACTTTCGGCGATACAGTCGACAAAGCATGAAACTAAAGAAAATGCCGACCCATTTCGTGGTGGGGAGGAAAAGTAAAATCCCAGGCTTACTGTTTTGCAGTAGTGCTGACATCGATGCACGCTGCATCATGGGGCGCATAATTTTCCAGTTTTCTGGAAGCTATGAATTCTTATATCAAAGATGCGCTTGACAAAAAAGACTACGTTTATACAATGCAACCCGCGTTCCTTGATGCGGTATAACGGTCACGTAACGTGCAGCTGGACAGCCCTAGATAAACTTGATGCCTGCCGTCGCAGGCACATCCGCACCATCACTGGACACGGACCGCCAGACTGCGTGATTTCCAACGATGTACTGTGTGAGATGTGTAATACATCGCCGCTGTCCGTAAAATTCGCCCAGCAAATATGATCCATGTTTGGCCGTGTGTTAACGATGTCAGAACACACACCAGTACAGAGAGCGTTGGAATTCGGCCTATTTGGAGCCAGCAGGTACAAAGCCAGGAGAGGACGTGATCGCATAACTATGTTAAGCTTGTTGTGAGGCGATCTAATGAAAACAGAACACGGTACACTCAGATCAAGAATGGACCTGAGGCAGCTAATGATTTTTGCCGAGGACAAGAGACAGTGGCCAAATGCGAAGACGAACTGATTGCAGCTGTATGATGTTTCTACTGCTACAGTCGCAGAATACAGTCGATCACCAAACATAAATACAGTCCGGTTCGTATTGAATTATCGAACTGTACATGATAAAGTACCTTTATTTAAATCGAACTGTCAACATAGCATGACAAATAGAAGTTCTGCATGCAATCAATCAATATGGCGAATGAGCTAGTTATACTACCCATAGAATTGAAGATTTCCGAAAATCTGCACAAGCTTCAAGCTCATAATTTGTAATTGCATTGTGTGAGGTCTACCATACGTTACCAATGCATTTACAGATGCAAAACTCAACTCATCTACAAGATATCTAGTTTCCTCGCCTTCAATGACGCAAACTCACGAATTACACTGTCAAAATCAATAGATAATATCTGTAAATTCGATCAATACTGTTGGCTGATTGTGGACTCGAGATAACTGTTTACAATCTTCAGTTGAGCAACTGTTAGCGGTAAGGTAAAAAAATATCTGGAGATCATTGCCGATATTGAGATATGCATCTTCAAGCGAATAAGAGGTTTAGAGTAGAAGCGGTAGATAAGCTTTCAGTAAAGAAGATGATTGGTATTTAAAACGTTCTATTTCAGCTGAAATCTCGGCAGAATCAAAATCTGTAGAACATTTCAAACAAAAACCTACTACACATTTCATTAGATGTCTGCGGACATGTTCGCTCCAGACTTACCTGTTAGAAATGAAAATATACATGGCACTGCTGGCATCGTTTAAACCGTTACTAAGGTTGTCTAATAATACAATAAAATACAGTGTTACGTTTTGATTTAAATTTCTTTTAGGCAGTCAGCAAACACCCTTCATCTTGAGCCATTTCACTTTTGTTCTTCAGTGAAATATGTGTCGATGCCAAGATGCATTGCTGCGTTCTTGCTGTTTCATTTTTAGCTATGCCCCGCCCATCACTAGCTAAGCTCCACCCACACCTCGGCCTGTTGGGATTGATCGATCCCCAAATGCCTAGCTATCAATTTCCTGAAAACTATACACGGAAGTTGTTGAATATTTTGTAACTAATTTGACTGGGTGATGTTGCTGCCTATGACAGCAACAGCGTAGTCAAATTAGTTTCAAACTATTCAACAGAATATTTACTAAATAATAAAAGCAAACAATTTGTAAAAGAACGCATAGACCGTCTTCAAATATGCGTTCATGACGTACGTATCGACGTCATTCATGACGTCATTCATTATGATGCCATTGTACACATCACGCAGTTCAGTATTACGTCATATGGTGGGTGGGTACTCTGGAACGGTGAATTATGCTGCCTATACAACTTATTATTGAGTATGACCGTAATCGATGCCACTAACACCGTCAACATTTTCGCAGCAGCAGCATCGACTGACGGGATGTAACTCTGCATGCTTATTTTGACTCGATCAATATGTGTAAGTATGTTGCCCACATATACAACAGAAAAAAGAAATCTAATTTCAACTTTCGTGATAATGTATTCCGTACCTCCGATAGTTTCAACTGTTAGGACCGTTTGTATTTCTTTCAAGACACGATGTACGTCCTCTATCTGTTGTTTAAGTCCACCTAGTTGCACAAATGGCTTTCAATGTAATAGTCAGTACTGAAACAAGTTTCTTTCGGCTGGATGTTGATCCAGAAAGACACGTAAGCTCTATGACGTACTACATTGAAACATGATCAAGATGGCTATCACACTCTCAGCATGTATCCCACAAGATCCTGGATTTGAGCTGTACTTGGTGCATATGTAGCCGCTTCGTTAAAGGAGATCATATGTGACAAACGAGATTGGACCGTTCCATTTTTAGCTATCCCCCGCCCATCTCTAGCTAAGCTCCACCCACACCTCGCCCGAATGGGATCGATCGATCTCTAAACTCCCTGACTATCAATTTCCAGAAAGGTATATAGGTAAGCTATTGAATATTTTGGAACTAATTTGACTGGGCGCTGTTGCTGCCTAATGGCAGCAACAGCGTCCAGTCAAATTAGTTTCAAAATATTGAACAGCATGTTTATTAAATAGTAGAGATATACAATTCGTGCACAGTGTCTGACTATTAAGAGTTAAAGACGAGCCATGTTGTTGTTGTTGTTGTTGTTGTTGTTCGTATATCCCTCCTCTTGATAGGAGCATCCACATGTGTGGTTACGTAAACTACAGTTTGATTTATGAACATTAAATAATTGTAATTTTAGTCCGCAATTATAGATTAGCTAAATATGTTGTCCGAGTACAGTTCAATAATAATAACACAAACACTGTTCAGCACCAGAGTGCATGGACAATTATATATAAATACAGTTCTGATTCAGGATATCAGTTAACAGCAGTTACTGTTGATTAATGTTGTTATGGAAGCTGGTTAAAGAGGAAGCTTCTACCGCAATGCAGGTTGTAACATAGTTTTCTAGTTATACATTCCAATTCACATAATAATGAAAAGTTGTTAGGCGACTCTATTGATGAAACAACAGATGATTACCTGTACCGGAGGCTGAACACGAAGCATATATGTCCCTATTCACATTTAGTCATAACTACCTGTTTATGAGCCATTGTTTTACGAAAATAGCCAATCTGACAGGCACGTCTTTAAACACATGAAACAAACCGGATGTGCTGAGATCAAGCACGGGACAAAGAAACATATACGCAGAATGATTGAGAGCTAATTTGTAACAAGCGGCCCAAAGGGGCCGGTGGCGGTCACCTGGACCATTAGCATTTGAAGCATTTGCATTTAATGATTCTTTACATTAAACAAGATGGCGGAAAAAATCTTCACAGGAAAAATCTACCAATCAGAATTCTGAATGGAAATTCTGGCACCTATGATCATAGTATCATATTAACCAAGTTTGGTTGAAATTGCTTAAAGTAATAAGGAGAAGAAGCAATTTGACAATTTCGGGTAAATTTGTAATAAAATGTGAGATTTTTACCCAAAAATATAATGAATACACATTTTGAATGCAAGCTCTAGAGCTTATGATCATAGTATCGTTTTGGCCAAATTTACTTGAAATCATATCGTTGATAAGAGAAGAAGAGAAGAAGAAGAAGAAGAAGAAGAAGAAGAAAAAGAAGAAAAAGAAGAAGAAGAAGAAGAAGAAAAAGAAGGAGAAGAAGAAGAAGAAGAAGCAGCAATTTGACAATTTCTGGATTTTCACCCAAGAAATAGATCAATCAAAATTCTGAAATGACGTTCTTGAGCATTTTGACCATTTCTGGTAGATTTTAAATACAATTCAAGATTTCACCAAAAAGATTGATCAATCGAAATTCTGAAGAGACAATCTAGAGCCTACCACCATAGAATCCATCTAACCTAATGTGGCTGAAATATGTCTAGCATCTATGGAGGAGTGGCATTTTGACCATTTTCACCCAAAAAAGTGACGATTCAGAAGTCTGTATGTAGTTCTAGAGCCCATCACGACAGAATCCTTTCAGGCAAATTTTGGTCGACATCGGCCAGAATGTTAAGGAGAAGACGCAATTTGACAATTTCCGGTACATTTTTAAAAATAAAATGTAAGATTTTCACCGAAAAATTTATGAATCAAAATTCCGAAAGTGGAGCCTCTCAATATATGGTCTCTCAAGCCAAATTTGATTGAAATCCGCCAAGTGGTTAATGAGGAGGTGTTTTAAAGCAAAGGTTGACAGACGACGGACGACGGATAGACGATGGATGGATGATGGACAGACGACGGACGGACGATGGACGGACAATGGACGGACGATAGATGGACGATGGACGAACGATGGACGGACGATGGACGATCGATGGTCACCACGGTATGAGCTCCGAAGGGCCAAGTAAGCTAAAACCAATCCATATATGTCCTGATGCTCGAAGCTCCTCTTGTTTCCTAACAATATGTTCCTTCATATTACTTAGCACAAAAACCCCAGAAACTCAAGGGAAATGTTGGAATAATAATATGAGATTCCTAGGGTGAGACCTCAGCCATACACAATGACTATCGAGCCTTGACGCTCAGATCAGCCATAAAGGAACAAGATAAAACCCACGAATGGTCATTCAATCCAGACTCCGTCAAAGGGACGAATTTCACACTCTCCTCTTATGCAAAGCTTTCTATTATGCCTGTTGACTTGTGATCCTCCTAGCAATGACAAACTTTCACAGAGAGCAGAGAGGTAACTGAATTCGTTTGCTTAAGATCTGATATATGCAGTGAGTTGTGGAAGGTAGAAGCACTGAACTCATTCAAGCTCTGAGCGGACTCGGTCATGGTGTGTCATATTCACAAATAAAAGAGAATGAAGCTGCAATCAACTTTCAGAACCTTGCTTTATCCCCAGAAGCTCTCATCTGTCTAATTATGAATCCAGCCCTATGCGGTTTTTTCTTTAGGCTGGGACAACATAGACTTCCAGGAAGAAACACAAGCTGGTGCTGGAACCAGTGGCAGCACAAGAAAATTGTGTTTGTCCCATGCGCGCGCGTGCGTGCGTGCGTGCGTGCGCGTGCGTGCGCGCGCGCGTGTGTGTGTGTGTGTGTGTGTGTGTGTGTGTGTGTGTGTGTGGCGTGTGGCGCGTGGCGCGCGCGCGTGCGTGCGTGCGTGCGTGCGTGTGTGTGTGCTCTCGTAACTGGCGTAAACCGGGGACATTTATATGTATATACACCTTTACAACGGGGACACACAGAAACCGGGGACGTCCCCGGTTGTTTTAAGGCCAAAAACGGGTATCTCACGCTATTTCTATCACCTCCTTAGTGCAACGTCTCATTCCGAGTGTCGTCCCCATTTAGTCCGATTAGTGCGAACCACAGTATACACACGGTGCTGGTGATCATTTCTGCACAATACACACGCATTTATTCGCATGTCCCCGGTTTATGACTGGTCAAACAGAGTGTGTATAGCGTCCCCAGTTCATCGTCAATCAACATGGCACCAGATGTTGTGGCATACATCGTACACTGTAGGCAAATAAGAAGCATGACGTCCCAGTTACAACTGCACAGCATACCTATCTGCGCGGGTATGATTACCCTGCCGGTACCCGTATACCGGCGGGTACCTGTATACCCACATGGTACCCGCATACCTGCATAAATTAAGTAACAATTGAATTCTGCTACCTATTTTGGAAACTAATTTGACTGCATAAAGCAGCAATAATATCATGTAAAATTAGCTAATTACCTAATTTGATTTGATAGCATTGCTGCCTTACGCAGTCATATTAGTTGCAAAATAGTCAAACAGCTTATTTATATGATTGGTTTTAAAATGAAATACAAATAAGCAACAACATCTTCCAATCAAATTAGACTCAAAATATCCAACAACTTCCATGTAAACTCACTCACTTACCCCTTATTTGATGAGGTGTTGACTATTTTGACACTAATTTAACTGAAAGGTATTGGCGCTATAGGCAGAAACAGCTTCCATGCAATTAGTTTCAAAATATCCAACCATTTTGCTGTGAACTGTTAGAGACTAGATATCACACCTTTATGGTGTAGCAAAATGGTTAATGTTTGGACTTTACTCAGTTACCTACTGCTATCTCACAAGGGTACAATGGCATACATTCTGACCGGTGGAATTCAATAAGGTGATTTAAACCTCGGTTTAGCCTAAACCAGGTAACAAATCTCTCCTTCAACCGAGTAATAAAACATTTGTTACCCGCTTTATTCTTAAGTCTAGTCCACATTCCAATAAACGAGTTTACACCTGGTAACATCCGGACCGAGTTTAAACTGGTTTACACCAGCCCTACACCACGATTAAATCATGGTCAGGTGTTTAGTCTTTAACTTATTGAACCTGAGTCACCAGATAGGAAGAATCATATACGATGTAAGAAACAAATTGTTGAATATTTAAAATACTAATTCGCCTGAAAATGTTGTTCTATATGACAATACAATGGTCCCAATCTAATTATTTTCGAAACAGCAATCTGTATGCCTGTATATGCAAACAAGCCGCGTACCTATGTTGGTTCATTTACATTAGCTGATTTAGACTCGATTTGTCGTTGACGACATGGTCGCCAGAGAAAACCATCGTATACGACAGGCGGGTCTACATTAACCGATTTTAGGCCCTTGGCTGTGCTTGAATTTGAGCCAAATTGTATTAGAACATATTAGATACAGCACAGCACGCACACAGCATATATACGTGCGCAGACTTACAAATCAATATTAAATTTACAGTTTTCATTGTAGATATGGCATGCAAATTGCCAGGTGCACATAATATTCTGAAATTGCCCGATTATTAGGGGCCGATAAAAGAATGACTGATAGGGTATTCACACACTCTATTCTGTCTTCGGGCACATCAAATCTGGTCTAAAATCAGCTAATGAGACCTTTGTTTGCGCATGTCAGACACACAGCGAGTGCCGAAACGATCGGAAGATGAATAAAAACCTACATTATTAAACATCATTAAGGGACAGGGCAATGTTATCGAAAAGGAAAATGTAGATGGCTAACGAGAGCAATAATAGATTGCAAACCTTCGCCACCCCATCCCACCTCCGTTTTTAACACATAGAAATCGGTTTTTTCGGGAATCCTATAGTAGACATACGTTTACACTCTTTCTTGTAGTAAAATCCGAGTCAGGTCTGACAAGTAGGTTCCAGGAATAGATGTTAAGCAGTGGTTCGATTCGGCTCCTGTTTTTTCCAGATTATAGCGAAAGCCTGAAAATTCTCATCCCTGGTAAGTTCGTTTGCTGTGTTAAAATCTAAGGCAAAGCAGACACGCAGTTTCGGAGATATCCATTGTTTCGAAAATCGATCGGATTTGGATCTGGATTCTTTAATCCGGATCAGGCCCAAAATCAGGGTTCTCAACGATAGGGCAACGCTCTTTCATGTGTTATGAGCGCAAACTTTTCAGTAGTTTATAGGCTACCGCTCTGGGCCTACCCACCCACCCGCGCGCCCACATGCCCACTCACCCGCCTGCGCATCCACGCTAGCCTGCCTGCCCGGCCGGCCGGCCGCACGCACGCACGCACGCACGCACGCACGCACGCACGCACGCACGCACGCACGCACGCACGCACCCACCCACCCACACACACACACACACTCACCCACGCACTCGATCACAACACCTTCTTTGCTGAGAAAAATCAAAGCTCGCCTCGGTTACAAATATATACAGTACATTGGAGGGAGTGATGGAGGGATGGAGAAAGGACATATGGAGGGAGTACGCTAGAGAAAGGTGGGGGGGGAGGAAGCGAGAAAGAAGTGTGTGTGTGTGTGTGTGTGAGAGAGAGAGAGAGAGAGAGAGAGAGAGAGAGAGAGGGGCAGAGGGAGGGAGGGATGGGGGGGGGGGGGAGGGAGAGAGAGAGAGAGAGAGAGAGAGAGAGAGAGAGAGAGAGATAGAGAGAGAGATTGAGAGAGAGAGGGAGAGAGGGAGGGAGGGAGGGAGGGAGAGAGAGAGAGAGAGAGAGAAAGAGAGAGAGAGAGAGAGAGAGAGAGAGAGAGAGAGAGAGAGAGGGAGGGAGAGTGAGAGAGGGAGGGAAAGAGAGAGAGAGGGAGGGAGGGGGAGGGAGGTATGGAGGGAGGGAGGGAGAGAGAAGGAGAGGGAGGGAGGGCGAGAGGGAGAGTGAGAGAGAGTGAGAGAGGAGGGGAGGGAGATAGCGAGAGGGCGAGAGGGAGTGAGAGAGGGAGAGAGAGAGAGAGAGGGGGATGGTGGAGGGAGGGAGGAAGGGGGAAGGCGCGAGGGAGAGAGAATGGAGTGAGGGTGAGAGGGGAGAGGGAGATATGGTCATGAAGAGATATGGAGAGAGAGGGTGAGAGGAAGAGGAAGATGGGGAGAGGGGAGGGAAGGGAGAGTGTGAGGGAGAGAGAGAGAGAGAGAGAAGGGGAGTGTGAGATATAGAGGGACGGAGGAGGGTGGATGGAGGTGGGATGAGATAGAGAGGGAGAGACAGTCGACTAAGGGGAGGGGGGATATGGAGGGACGGAGAGAGAGGCAGAAGTGGGTGGGGAATGTGCAAGTAGGGGAGCTGAATGCGGGAGAGAAAGGGGTGAAAGGGAGGGGTGAAGAGGGAGAGCAACGGAGAAGCGGTGGGGGAGAGCGAGTCAGAATGGGGATGGAGAGAGAGAGGGTTGGTGAAAGATAGGGAGAGGGAGATTGAGAGGAGATGAGAACGAGATATGGAAAGGTGGTGAGATAGGAGAGAATTGTGGGAAGAAGAGAGAGAGAGAGAGAGAGAGAGAGAGAGAGAGAGAGAGAGAGAGAGAGAGAGACATCAAAGAGTAGTGAAGTAGCCGAGAGCCGGTGTATGGGGTGGGTGGGTAGTGGAGTGGGGTGGGAATTGGGGGGGGGGGGAAGAAAATGAGAAAAATGCCAAATTTTATGGGTGCATAATTAATTTCATACATAAACATGATCATCAGAGAGGAGAACCCCTCGCCATCTTCGACTTACACAGTGTTAGATTCCCAGTTATTGAACACGTGCAATGATACCAAGCCAGTAACCTCTTAAAGGACGTTACCAGAACGTTTATATACGTGACCTCTTAATGCGTAGTTCATTTTTAGATTCCAAGCTTAAATATAAATACCTGCCAGAGACTGAGGCCGATGTCGTTAAATCATATATCCTTGACCAGAAATCAACGCATGTACATAAACAAGCTGAATCGATCGATACAGCTAGTTCAAGCACTCCTAAGAAATGAACGCTTGGTAGTCTGTTCTCCCGAACTGCTAACGAGATAACTAACGATGATTAGCTTAACGTAATAGTAAAATCAGACGTCCAGGTAGAACTAAAGACATATTTGTCATCTGTCCAACCCGATGAAGATTCGAAGACTGGTGGCGCATACACTATAAGACATTCCCCACGTTAGCTAAGTTTGCGAGAAAATATCTTTACGTAACCACTACCAGCTGTCCAGCTGAGAGACGCTTTACTAAGTCAGGACAATTTGTTTCCACCAAACGAGTCACTCTAAAGCCGGACAAAGTTAACACGCTGTCATTCCTGGCAGCTAATCTACCAAAATTTGCTCTGAAATAATTGTAAAGAGAATTGGAGATATTTGCTTGTAAACTGGTTCTCTTAGAAAATGGCCATTTACAGAGCAAGAGTCTATTAAAAAAATATATTACCACTAGAGTGCCTGGCTCCATAGTTACGCCAGTCATTCCAGTTGTAAATTTTCAAAAATAGTCTTCTTGCGCTGCAAATGAACATTTCTCAAGACCAATGCAGAAGCCGTTTTGACTGTAGTGTTAAAGGGTTAATTAAATGAGTTACATTTGTTTAAAGCGATGCTAATCTCATCTCAAATGTTTTACTGCACCGATAGAATATGTTCTATAGATTCCATATCATTCATATCCTGCGACATTCTCTGATCTGTATCGCAATTATCTGCTTTGTTATATCGCGTAAATGTTAAACAATGAACGCCCCCATTTTGTCTCCTCAAGCTATAGTGTGTGATGTCATGTAGGCGCCAATGCATTACATTCTTTATTATGTAATACTCATCACGTTGAATATTTTGAAACTAATTTGACTGGAAGTTGTTGCTGCCTATGGCAGCAACAACGTCCAGTTAAATTGGTTTCAACAAATTCAACAGTTTACCTGTAGGATTGCTTTTATATCACATTGCCAAACTATAGCTGCCACCTCTATGACCGAGCATATATACCGAGGCAGACACACTTTGTTTTTTCTGATTGGTTGAAAAATAAATCATGATAGCCAGCATAGGGTGTAAAAATGTACCAACATTTAACAACTAAATCCTACATATCTTTCCTTAGCGCCGTGAAAAGCATAAAATTACCTGCATAGTTTATGAGCAGCATGTTAGATCACCTGAATAGCTATCAAGAGCTGGGATTAGTTATCCTTTAAGATTTAAAGTTTACGCTGATATTATTGATATTTACGTTGACATTATTGTTGAAATAAAATGATTCATACCAGTTTAACACGCCCTGTTGGCCAATGCGGCATTTGGAGTGATCTTATTAATTGACCATTTGTAGAGCAAAAGAAGATCATTTTGGAAATTTAACATAGGAATGACTGTCTCGATAACTGAGCGAGATACCCCACTGATAAATGTTCAGGAATATGTTTCTCTTGGTGTATAAAGGGGCATTTCATGAAAAACTGAAATTTTCTTGAAGAAATATGTGGGTCAAAGGGTTAAGCCTGCTTAGTGCTGTCTCCGAGTGCTAGTGATTAAATAAATATTAATAAAATATTGATTTTAAAAAACGTTTTCATCTTTTGCAATTATTATTAGCCGCGACCGCGATCAGCGAGCGGCTGTATACGAGCATTTGTTAGTCCGTTCCTCCGTTCGGTTTCGCTACGTGACCAAACCCTCAAAATGTTAATTTTTTTCAATTGGTAATTAATTCATCAATGGGTTTTCTCGATCACAATGAAACTTCACAGGATGCTTCTACACCATCATTACATCTATCCTCCACCATATGATCCTTTGTTAGTCCGTCTGACTGTCCCTCCATCCCTCCATGAGCAAACCCCCAACGTCAAGGTTTTCGATCAAAATGTTAAGTTTTTTCAAGTGGTACTTAATTCATCAAGGGGTTATCCGATCACAATGAAAGTTCACAGATGCTTCTATACCATCATTACATCCATCTTCCATCATGAGAAATATGATTTTCAAAAATTTCAACATTCTTTCACGGTCTGAACTTAGTCTATTGTCTGGCTGTTATTCACCAAGAGTTAGGTAAATGTTAACATTTTTCAATTGATATTTCATTCATCATGGCGTTATCCGAACAGTAACACCATTCATTTAACTTTGTTGTTAAAGATGTATTTCTGAAAGATACATTAGCTGTAAAGTGTCCACGCAGATATACTCCACCCACCACTGACATACTACTGGTATGACGGTTATACCGGCATGGAAATTCATATCATAACCACTATCAGTTTTCCAACACCGCCTACCCTTACTTGCATCATTGTCTTATTGAGGCAAATAGGCCTAGGCTCAATAGTTTCTGAAAAATCCATATGATCCGAATACAGATCCGGAAAATCCGAATCACAACCAACGTTTCAGAACTATGGGTTGTCATATCAACCATTTTCAGCTATGCTAAGATTACAGACAAATCAAACGTGTTGTTACCGAGACAAAGCCGTGGAGAGACAACCAGACATACTGACAGACATAGATTCATCACATTCAGTTGGGAGAGGGTAACTCACAAAATGTACTCTCGCCGAATCACCCATCTAGCAACGTCTAAATTACGAACATCTCTCAATGCTTCCATCATTTGTCTCAGCGATGTGATTTAAACCCGATTCCTAAACTAGGCCCTATCTCCTACGTGGTTTAAATGCTCGCAATATGTGTTACCTGGTTACTGTTTTAAACCACCTTACGCAACTCGGTTTAGCTTGTTAGCAGATTTAATACCTATTTTGGTACTGGGTTTAAAATTTGTAAATCTTTTAACGGATAGCTATAGGTCACATCGAATAAATTTAGGTTTATAGGCATTTATAATTATATTACTTACGTGTACTTTAAACAATTTATTTTATTTTTTATCTCAAAGCGATATTTGAACTAGGTTTTAATGCATGTTTAAACCTAGTAATAGCTAGACCAGGTTTAACTCCCTAAACCACGTCTAGCTAAATCGCCTTATTGAATTCCACCCTCTAGCTATTCAAGTTACTGGTGTTTTAGTGAACAATAATATCCAGTGTCTTACATCTTAATAGTTTATGGAGGAGATTATGTGCACACTTACTGCTAACTATAACAACAGTTAGAATCGATATGTCTTGTGGGCTTGCTTATTTTAAGTATACACACTAGTTTCAATAATAGTACCTTTGAAATAATTACACAGTTACAGTCCAACGTTCTCTTAAGGACACCTATATATGAAGGACACCTCCACATAAAGACACTTAAATAGTCCGAAAACAAGAGCAATAATTGATTGCAAACCCTCGCCCTCCCTTTTTGTCACATTGAGATGCTTCAACATATTCAACTGAAACTTGGTACATTGCTTTAGTATTAATAGTTACAGATAAAGTTCGCGGTCCACAAGTTTTCGCCACAATTTGACAGAATTATCCCCCTTTTTGACTTTTCGAAAAATATCAGCTTTCCGGACTTTTTTCCGAGATGCTCCAACATATTCAACTGAAACTTGTTATAAGAAGTTACAGATCAAGTTTGAGTTTCAGCAGCTTCTGTCAATTTTTAATGGAGTTTTAGACTGAAGATTTATATCACAAGGTAGGGGCATGTATTGCAAAGCAATACATACATAATGCGTGTTTCTTTTACAGACAAGGGTTGTCTTAGGAGACGACTGTGATTTTCAAAGCACCAACTCACTCACTGTATTCTCTTGTGCTCATTTTGTATGCACCTGGCCACTCATATCCACGGGTGTGAACTATGAAGGAGAGTGGCCGTGAGCGGGGTGAGGATTGACTCAAAGATTCTGTTTGTTCGTTATTCTGTCCATCCAAAATCAGTTTTTGGGCAGTAACGTGGTAATTTTTTACCATCTTTTTCTGGAATTTGATTTCGATATACACACGGTAACTGAGAGTGGATGGGGTTTGTTTTATTGCAATTGCATTATAGGCATGCCATCAGCAGGAGAACACATTTTCCTTCTACATTTCTTTTTGTGTTTTGCATATAAATACAGTTTTCATAACTAAATTGCCACATCTTGTATAAGCGAGTTTATTTTTTCATCAGATTAACACTAAATTAAAACATAAAATATTCTCTTTTATTACTATATTAACATCTCATAATTTATTATTATTCCTATTTTCCTCAGCTATGCATGTCACAGGTTTTATCAAACATTTATGTCGTCTCCTAGCTACTGTACATGCACCATTCTTGGCATAAGCACGCCTGTCTCCTTGCATGGTCCTACCTATACAGCTACGAGTTTATCTAAGCTAACATATGTACTGTGCAACATGACTTTCTTGTCTCAGCTCCAGCTACCATCCCTGGGTTTAGACACATTTCTCGATACAGTTACAACAATTTGTCCTCATTTAGATACTGCATTACATGCAGTTATCAATTACTAATGTATTCCTTCTCTTAGTTCAAACATATATTTTCGCTTTTATATGAATGTCCCCATTTATGCAGCTACAACTACTTGTCATTAAATAGCATAGGTACTGCAACGCAAATATTTATCTAACGCAAAAACCCTTCCCTCTCTCAGCTACAACAACTAGTTTTGGCTTTAACACGCATGTCCCCATTTATGCATCTACAGTTAGTTGTCTTCAGTCAGGTATTTGAAGCGGGCCGGTAGACACAATTAAAAATTATGCGCTACAGTTTTCGCACCCGGGGAGGAATATGGCTCCATATTTTCGTACGATATTTGCCTGGTAAAAAATGATATTTGACCGGTCAAAAGGTACCGTATCCAGGCATATACGATCATAGACTGAAATAAAGGCTAATATCTGCCAGCTTCCACTATGCGCATGCTCTGCGAATGTACACCAGTGGTCGAAATCGTCTGCTAATGTAACCAAAATGGCTGATGCCTGTGTAACGAGTGTTCGCTTGGTAAATAAAATCGACGATATGTTTTATATCGCTTTCTCCAATTATATGAATCTTTCACTAAATTTGCTAGAAAGTAACGTGTGTTTTTCATAAATAATGATACGGGCATAGTATACAAATATTCAGTAAATAATCTGTCTTTGAAGCTTTGAAGCGTTTGCAGAATTCTGGCTATCACTGATTAAGTTTCTGATGTCTTTGTCCAACTGACATGTACACATGTGCCAGAATTGACATCAGAAATCGACAACAGTCGATTATTGGACAATTGCCACCTGCTGGACCAGACAGGGGTCAGACTATGAAATAAACATCCAATGACCGCCGCCTGTACACACACTACATAAATGGTCTACAATGAATTCGGCGTATTCCAGTATTCATGACTTTACTATGAATGTCCCCATTCATGCAGCTACAACAGCATGTTCTGTTAAGCTAGGTACTGTAACATATGTGTTTTATCTAACACGTTGCCCCTTTCTCCTGTCAACTACAACGAATGTCCTTGGGTTTAGAACTTGTCCTCGGTTAGGTAGTGTAGAACATATGATCATGCCATTCTTTTCTCGGCTATAGCAACCATTCATAGTTTTACCATACAAATCCCGACCTATACAGCTTTATCATCTTGTCTAAGTGTACAGCGCTTGTTTAGTAAACATGGCTTTCTGCCTCCAACTACGTGTACAACAACGAATCTTGGTTTCAGCATGCATATCCACATCTGTACAGCTACAAGAACTTATTCTCATTCGAATACTCTACATGTATTTAATAAACACATATTTCTTCTTCCAGCAACCTGTACATCAAACATTCTTAGCTTTTGTGTGTATGTCCCCACTTCTACAGCTCTACTAATATTTCATCTGTCGCACAATGCACTACATGTGTTTACCCAACTTATCTTTCCTCTATCAGCTGTCTCACGTATCCTCGTTTTTAATTTACATGCCCCATTAAATGCAGCTACAGTATCCTTTCCCCAGCTAACCTAGGTACATGTGATACATGTGTATATTAAACTCATAAACCATTTTTCTCAGCTACAACAGATGATTTTATTTTCTCGGGCTAAGCAACTGGCTTGGCTTTATCATGCGTATCTACACTTATGCAGCTACACGCAGACGTATGGTTAGATGGCTGCATATGACCCAGCGGGACACCCTGTGTGACGTCAGTTTTATGGTTGAACCTGAAGGTGCATCCATATAGGAGTCCAAAACCATATGTTGTCACTTTAAAAAGGTGTCCATTATGGCCACCATCTCGAATTCAAAATGGCCCCCATTTCTCATAAATTGACAACGTAATATCCCACGCCCATTGTGCATCCATGCATTATCTATCTGTTCATATACCCACTCATGAAAATTAATCTCTGAAGGAGAAATCTAGAAATACAGTGTGGATTCGCATCAAATTTGGTATGTTAATATCTTATCGGAATGGATTGCTTTGGATTTCATTTCATCAAAATGCATTCATATTTGCTAGAGTTACCCCACCCACCCCACCAGCTCTACCAAAGCCCACCTCACGCTTGCGCATCCCTGAAACCGTTAGGTTCGTCAATAATCTGGTTTCAGCTGGATAGAAAGAGACAGTTATCGCTAATATAACTACAATTAAATAAGTTCTAAACATTTATATTTAAGATTACTAATTTTTATTGTTATTATCAGATATTCACATCAGAGATTATATATTCAACAAATGTTGATACTGGTGAAGTGATTGAGTGCGGTGTCTTAGGACAGATTGAGGATGATATTTCTCTACAACTAGTTGAAGGCTGCACACCTGTACGAGAGAATGTTCTAAAACAGAATCACCAAATGGGTGGCCGCAAAAGGCTGATAATATATGCTAATCTAAAATTAACATCGCCCTCACTGCTGCATTGTTTGAATGGATTATGTTTGCAACAACTATAGCTCGATTGTTAATGCGACTATTAGAGTAGTAGTTTGTCAAGTGCTGCAAAGAAGGATCCTGAGTCTTGGACAAGAGATTATATTGTGTGCATCAAATGGAAAGATTATTACACCAAAGAGCTTAGTATTATCTTGGACAGTTAGGAAGGTTACATGTAGCACGGACATTGTACGCATGTTTAACAGATCATGGTGCATGTAATGAAATCATCAGCGAAACAGTAACAGCAACTGCAGAGAAAGCAAGCAGTGCAAAGAATTTAGTTCCGGTGTAATTATCACCAGGTGTGCCACTTACCATTGCATTTGCTAACACGAAGATCAATGAAGAGACCCTTACTGGCGATATCAACTTCCAGGGTACTAGTGGGTGTCTAATGCACCAAAAATCACTCTAGAGGTAGCAAAGACTGACAAATTAGCTATGTCTTGTACAAAACAGCGCTGCTTTAAATCATGGCAAAGTGACATCCAGACTTACTATGCTGGAAAACGAATTCCTCCTACACGAGTTCCAGATACAGCAACAACATCTGTTCTTAATGTTAAAGAACTTCAGCGTTTTTCAAGTGTAATATGAATTTAAACTCTGTCATCCGAAGAAATAGGTCAGGTTTCAACCACAACACCTCTGATGTCATCTGCGAAAAAGCTTTAGTAGAACACATCCCAGTGACATCTCGTCACCAACCGAAATGTCAGTCATCTACTCAATGTTGTGCAGAAGTGATACAATCTGCAAAGCACTAAATCTTGATTTAATATTGGTAATCCGTGATCATGCAATATATTACAAATGTTGGAAACACACGAAAGAATTACTTTTGAAGGTTATTGTACGTTGGGAGGTTTTCACATCATAATTATCTTTACGTCTGTAATTGGTACCCGATGTGGAATTGCAGATATTGAGAGATCTCATGATAGAATCGAGTATAGGTGTATCTGGTCCTGTTGATGATGTCCTTAATTTTAAACATTACTATAAATGCATGAGGTCTCTGGAAATTTTGTACAAAGTAATGATCAGAATGGAACTTTGTGCTTTCATGAACATCTCCTGGCTAGAACACAAAAGTTCAATGACATTCTGTTACACAGAATGGTATAAACAAAGATGAGCTACAGTATATGCTTGAAAATATGAGAACAAATCCCTCTCAAGATTCACTACAAGATCTACTCAATTCGGACAGTTTCAATGTTCAAATTTTGGAACTCATTTTGCTATATGTTTGATTTGTTACTCAATCTTATCAGATCATTCAGACAGCCACCTGGATCCTCTACCTGCTAAGCATTTGCAAACTAAGTTGGACAACACAACTATGGCAGGCATCTGCCATACTCAAATGTTGGAGTTGCGCATATCAAATTTAGCGCCATCAGCCATTTTGGTTACATCAGCTCATGGATATTTGGTAAACGGGGGATTTGGAGCTCAACCCATTGCATCATACAGGTTTGGCAAAGTTCCATGCACCTATGTAGTAGAAAAAGAAAACAGAGCAATGATGGTCAAAGGTGGCATTGTTAAATTCAGCCGAAACACGGGAGCTGTTGATAGGTGGATATTGTTGGAGCATGTTAGAGGCAGCGTGGCTCTTAGATGCCATGAGACGACTGGTAAAAATATTGATGAGCATGATTCCAGTCATAATTATCTGAGTCCTCTCTGAATGAAACAAGATAACCATGATATGGATACAATTATTCAAACTGGCATGGACGGTAGTATAAATGCCTTTGCACCACCAAGTGGCATAAATATAGTGAACTCTGGCTTCGAAATTGATGACACAGCAACCAACACACCTATTCGTACTGAGGAGATAGGTGGGCTGGCAGTGACATAGTTTATTATCAAGTGCATTCTTTCTGCAGAGAAAGACTTCTATTCTCCTATAAAGAAGACATGAATTGAGTTATTAATCAAACCAACAAAGGCAAAATTACAAGTTATAATTGCGAAATGGTAATGGAAAGCAGATTGGAAACTAATTCTTCACATAACAATCATTGGGCAAAAATGAAAAATGGACATGAGAGAAGTCATGAAAATATCGGCTTAGCCCAGTTGCACCCTCATTCACTACAACAGATGGAATCGAAATTCAGTTTTAGTTGGTGCATTAAAGAAATATGCAAAGGATCCAGGAACAAACGTACATAATGAATGCGTGGTCAGTGATACTGTGGCCATACTTCACAGTTTGATTCATCTTCCATAAACATGTGGCGAGCTGGCTGCACAGATATTCCAAAAATGCTTAGTGCCACATTGCAGATAAAAAGAACAATCAGGTAAATTTTGTAGCTGATGTGCACAGCTCCAATTCTATCAAAAATGCTAAACGTAGTCAGCGTATCAATGATGTAGGAATGATCAATATCAAATTATCGGACAGAGACCAAAACAGCATCAAATAATCAACGCTGGATACAATATCTGGCTTGTTGGAGGGAACGAAATGTTCCTAATGGAGTTCCAGGCTAATGAGTGGTCAACCACTAAGTGCGCTGCTACTTTATCAGGAAGACAGCTTCATGTGAAAAGGTTTTTTTAAGATGGATGGCAACACTGGAAATGCACAAGTGTGCGAATATATTTTCTGCTTTCAGGAAGAGGTAGATACCAGACTGATCATACAGCATACACGCACTCATGGACGCAGGAGCATACATATAACTGCATGTCTATAGGCTATCAATTTGTATTTCTTATATGTGATCAATAAAAACGCAGGAAGGCGTCTGGCCTTACAGTTCCTCAATTAGCATAACAATAGATAAAAATCACTTTCATAAAAATGAGTTACGTCAAACTGTCTCTCACTGACATCTGTTTTTCGGGGACCCAGACGATGGTTCTTTAGAATGGTTGTACGTCGAGCTCTCTCAGATAACACCACATTGTGCTCCCAAATGCTATACACTATGGTAAATCGCTTTTGTTAAACAAGCAAGTGTCTTTAGTGATCATTCTTTGATGGCCCATAAAGTGTCTCTTATAGACAAGTTTTACTGTTTACTTATATAGAGTATTTGCATTACATTTCTACTTCGTAATAAGGATAATAATGCTACAATACATACAAGCGTTATCGATCTATGACTGCTTTTGTTCCTAGTATAAATCATTTGATTGGTTGATTCATTGAAGTAAGTGAGTGGCATAAATGCCCTCCTTTATATATTTTATATTCTTCTATGCATATTCCCAGTGATTGATGTGATTTAATTATATTTAATATTTACATGATGGATGAAAGAAGCTAGAATATGTTTAAAAAACAAGTTAACAACATATTTTAATTATTATGCATTATCTTAAGATGGAATTCCTGTTGATTATATACAAAAACTGATTTTCAGGCATTTAAATGGCGGCCATTTTGAATTCAAGATGACGGCCATAATGGACACTTTTTGAAAGTGGCAACAAGTGATTTTGGACTCTTCTGGTGTTGTACTTTGAGGTGCAACAATAAAACTGACGTCACACAGGGTGTCCTGCTGTGTCATATGCAGCCGCCCTTCTAGTTTCTTCTCTATGCTAAGTGTAAAATAACCATCCTTGGCGTTTGCACGAATTCCTCCACTTCAACAGCTTCAACAACTTGTCCTCAGTTAGGTACTGCACTACATGTGTTTACTCAACGTAGCTTCTCTCAGCTACAATAATTATTCTCGCGATTAATATGTACGTCCCCATTTATGCAGCTATAACAACTTGTGAACCCGAGATTCGGATCGGATCAATTTTCGGATCAATTGATTTCTCGAAAACTGCTAGTTCGTTTTGGCTCAAATTTTAACACACACGAATCTAGTGTGTAAGAAGATTTCCAAGTGTTGGCTCTGACATGGATAAAAAATCCAGATCCGGATCCAATCCGGATCGGATGACATCCGGCATCTTGGGATAACTAGGATCCGATCAAATCTCCGGTTTGGCTCAGATGTTAACACAACAAAGAAACTTAACCTCGAAGAGGATTTCTAAACATTCGCTCTGAGCCGAAAAAAAATCAGGATCTGTATCGGATCAATTTTCAGATCCATAAATATCTCAGAAACATTGTGGTCGAGTCGTTTTTATAAGTTTGCTTAGAATTTTAATGGGGCTCGTTTTTATTGGGGGCTGTTATAGCCATTTTCACTGCAACACAAACAACCAACTAAAGTCTGTAGCAATAACATATATAACCCGTTGCTACTATGCAATGTCATTTAATAAACGACTCTAAGTTTTCCTGAATGACTACCCAATTGAAATATAGAAATGGGTTAACAAACCTAACTGTCTGTTTTAGATTAAATGCCAATTGTTGTAAAGCTGCCTTAGCTTAATTTCAGTTGTTATTGCTTAAGCGAAGATGTCCGCCAGTCCGCGGTCTGGCTCTTTTGAAGATATGCACCATGTCCCCAGTTTGTCCCCTCTTTGACTGCACAGTCAATATAGCGTGTGTAATGTGTGCGCATCATACGCATCATATCTCCACTTTGAATACCAGCGAATAGTACAGCCGTTAGTACAGCCGGAAGTATATCCAGTGACGCGTATTGTATTTGATTTTGGCTGATAATTTACTTCAAAACACAATTCTAGTAAGGGTAGCTATAGGCCAAAAGATACAGAAATTTGTTAAGCAAGTATTTCTTTTAAAATATGGATCATAATCTGAGTATGATGAATGCCCCGCAACCCATGAAATTATTCCCCAAAACGCATTTGTGAGTTGTGTCCCCTGAATGAGTGAGCTTGTATTAAGAGAACAGATATACAAATTAATTTGCATGGTTTAGAGTGTCTGGATTTTAATATCTCTCCGGGGCGGGACACCGGGTCCGCCCCCACCTTTAACAGGTGCACACCTGCTCGTAGCACCCCTACATGGTTGCCGCTACGCCGGTGGATTATCACATCGACGTAGGATGTCCCCACATAACCGCCATTCAACAACTGGTGTATAAAGAAGAATGTTCCTTCCCAGTTTGACTGTAGGGAAGGTATGCATCATGTCCCCGCATTGACTATCACATCGACATAGGATGTCCCCACATAAACGGCATTCATCAACTGGTGTATAAAGAAGGGTGTGCCCAGTTTGGCAGTACGGAAGGTATACATCATGTCCCCTCTTTGACTACACAATCACGATAACGTGTGTAATGTGTGTGTCCCCGTTTTAGATATGTTGAACACTTTCAACATTTTACAGATTTGAGAGAATCCCAATGGCGGAGGTAATAACAGAGGCGACCTCTCGTCAGATTTCTGATTATAGCTCTCTGAGCACTATATTAAAGAAGTTCTCATTTAGAGGGGTTTGTACACAAGACGTGCGTGCGTGCGTGTGTCTGTGTGCGTGCGTGCGTGCGTGCGTGCGTGCGTGCGTGCGTGCGTGCGTGCGTGCGTGCGTGCGTGCGTGCGTGAGTGCGTGCGTGCGTGCGTGCGTGGCGTGGCGTGGCGTGGCGTGGCGTGGCGTGGCGTGGCGTGGCGTGGCGTGGCGTGGCGTGGTGTGTGTGTGTGTGTGTGTGTGTGTGTGTGTGTGTGTGTGGCGTGGCGTGGCGTGTGTGTGTGTGTGTGTGTGTGTGTGTTTGGCGTGTGGTGTGTGTGTGTGTAGCGTGTGTGTGTGTGGCGCGCGTGTGTGTGTGTGTGTGTGTGTGTGTGTGTGTGTTGTGTGTGTGTGTGTGTGGGTGGGTGGGTGGGTGGGTGGGTGGGTGGGTGCGTGCGTGCGTGCGTGTGTGTGTGTGTGTGTGTGTGTGTGTGTGTGTGTGTGTGTGTGTGGGGGGGGGGGGGTTATGGGGTTTGCAAGCTTGAGGGAGGAGGTGTCATCCTCCAAAAAGGTGGAGTCTGGGGATCCTCTCCCATGTAAATTTGAAAATGTGATGCTCTGATAAAGCATTTCCTACACTATGCGTGATAAACAAAATGCTTATTTAATTTATAAATTAAATAATTATATGAAATATGGCTCCGCAAATTTGTATGGGATGGTAAAGTGGTGGCGGGTGGATGGGTGGGGGTGGGGTGGGTCAGGTGGAAGCGGGGGGGGGGGGGCAAAGGGGCGGGGCCCAAAGCATTCTTGGGGTGGCATTTGGCGTCACTGCCTTAAATACGTCACAGCGTCAATGTGATCGCGATTCAGTAAGGCATAATTGGACCACCAACGAGGAAAAAGGCAATGCTCGTAATAGAAAAGAGAAATACAGTGTTCTACTGGACATGACAATGTTCAGCTTCCCCTTGCCCATAGAGGGCGGACGAGCAGAGTAAAGTGTGTGTTGAAGTCCAGCCAATGGGGAACCTGTAAATCTGCACCATTGTTAAGGACATGTTATGAATTCGCATGCGCCAACCAGATCAGGATAACTAAATACTACCAGGATGGACGGGGATCAAAATATGATAAGAGATTGCGAGCCAATTTCTCAGGATATTATTAGCTGCCTTGATGCAATCAATTCTCCAGCAACAAATATGACAGCAGCAGCAGAAATACTGAGCCAGTCAAAGAAGGCGAAAGTGTCTGCACGCTTTAGAAATAGTTTTAGTCTTCGACCATGCACTGTATATGCCAAGGTAGATCAATATTCTGAGATCAGCATACATGAAAGACTCGGAATATTGTCAGCATCCTTGTTAAACGTTTTGATGGATGATGAATTAAGGGATCTTTGTATCGAAGCTGGACTAGTAGCAGAATGTTCAGTAACAGAAGGCATGGAGGGTCGACAGTACAACAGGGCAACCCATGCACATAAATGGACCTAAGCAGCTATGGTTAGATTTGCATGGGAGGGATTCCTGACATGACTGAGATAACACAACCGCAACAAGGTGAACCGCGGTGGACATGCACTAAAGTTGGTTGGAGATTTTCATGAAAATTCATATGAGGTTTCATCAAATCAGGAGGTACTGAGCCACAAGGTGTTTTGTCCACTTTAGGACTATTTCAAACATATTGTGATTGTCTTAGAAAGAACAATGGACCACTTTCCTAATTTTGAATGTCATATGTTGATATGGTCGGAGAGATATTATTTGGACGCACTCGAGCTGCCAGAGAAGGTGACTGTATACTGCAGATTGCAGCCGTGGCCCATGCATACGCAAACATAGTTTTAATACTAAGCCACGAGATTGTGACTGCTATCAAATGTTTCTAAACACCTACGGTATGAAACTATTAGGAAAACCTGTCAGAAACCGGGCACAGGGAATGGTACCGACAAGCCAAATTCTGGGCTTTAGCTGAAGGACTGAAATTTCAGAAAAATGTACTTTAAAGGAAATTTTAGGGAACAGTTGCGAACACTGCTATTTAACATAATCTGATGAAAATCATAGTTTCCGAGCTGAACTTTAAAGTTTTGACATAATTTGCACGTAAAAATGGCCACCTAAAATGGTAACATTTTGTATTTATCTTGTGTTGTATATATTTATAAACGAAAATGTTCCGGAATATTTATGAAAGCTTTGTTGTAAAGTAAACCATAAACGATTTTTCACTATATCTTAATACTATACCACTTATAAGGGTATAGAAGATTCTTATTTTACAACACATCTGTTTTTGTTCCACACGCTTTAGATCTGCGTAGCTTATGCTGTATTTGAGTAATTCCAGACAAGTATGGATCCAATACTTAGCTTGAAGAGACCTTTATCAGTGGATTATATTTTGTGCATATTTTGTCAGAAGCATCGAGCTGACGATATTTTGAGAGCAGTAAGTGAACAAGGCTTAATCACAGTGAGCAATGCTACCAGGAGACGCAAGGAATGGTGATGTAATAAGCCGCATTGAACATGTTCTTGGAACAGCTGATGCGCAAACACTAATGTGGCACAAGACCTGTTATGCGTCATATACGGATCAAACGAAAATTAAGTGCTTGCAGAATGCTCTAGAGACACACTCCACGTGCTGCTGCGGGTGTATTGTGTATATATATAATATATAGGTTACATTAGGCTCATGATACCACATGTTGTATATGTAGTGTACACATATAACACATTAAAACGTCATTGGATATCTCCATCTCGGACATCGAAGTTGTTTATCTGGCATGGTATTAAGTAGTGGGATTATACTTGAAATAACGCAATATGGCACCCATAAATTTCGAACACACAACCATCGATTGTGACAGTGGCAATTTATACCAAGAATTCAGCCGATTTAGAAACCATGCAGAATTTCTTTTCGACGGCTCGTTATCGTCATTGACAGACACGCAGAAAGCCGCTGCCTAGGTACGTCGATTGGCCCGCAAGGTCGCGAAATCTACACGATATTAACACAGATTGACGGCGAGAAAGGCAATCCTGTAGCTGTGTTAAATAAATTTGATGCATAAATAAGCCCACGAAAAAACAAATGCATTGCTAGACACACATTAGAGTGTAGAAAAGAGGCTAGCGGTGAATCATTTGACAATTTTGACTTTCGTTTGATACTAATGGACACTCTAAAATAGAGGTGTGGCTTCTTCGAGAATACACCTCTAATGTAGTGACCGGCCATCTTATTACGTCATCACAACAACTAGGTTGTTACGCAGACTCCACTTCGGCGACCAGACATATCAGAGCCAGTCTTTCTCCGTAGTGGACTGTAAAAGCAACTGTGCCATCTTAAAACTGCTGTATCACTTGCTGGATACAGACATTAAAATCGACTCGATCCATCCAGTGGTCCGTGTGATATCAGCATCTATGCAACGTCAGTAAATTCTTGACATAATTTTGTCAATTTAAAAATAGAGGCGTGGCTTCTACGAGAATACATCTCTAATGTATTGATCGGCCATCTTATTACGTCATCACAACGACTAGGTTGTTATGCAAGACTCCACTTCGGCGAGCAGACATATCGGGACCCAATCCATCTCCGTAGCGGACTGTAAAAGGAACACTATGGATCGTGTTGATTTTGTTATCATCTTAACCTCTGTATCACTAGCTTAATACAGACATTAAAATGGACTTGATCCACCTAGTGGTTCGTGTGATATCAATAGGCTTGCACGATTATCCGATATTATCGAAAATCGCGATTCTTTTTCCAGCCATGATTTTTTACAATATGATTTTGGAAGAATATTCAAGAATTTTCAAGAATATTGAAATATGTGTGTGTGTGTGTGGGGGGGGGTGGGGGAGGGGGGTGGGTGGGTGGGTCGGTGTGTGTGTGTTTGTGTGTGGGGGGGGGGGGGTGGGTGTTATGGGGTTTGCAAGCTTGAGGGAGGAGGTGTCATCCTCCAAAAAGGTGGAGTCTGGGGATCCTCTCCCATGTAAATTTGAAAATGTGATGCTCTGATAAAGCATTTCCTACACTATGTGTGATAAACAAAATGCTTATTTAAGTTATAAATTAAATAATTATATGAAATATGGCTCCGCAAATTTGTATGGGATGGTAAAGTGGTGGCGGGTGGATGGGTGGGGGTGGGGTGGGTCAGGTGGAAGCGGGGGGGGCAAAGGGGGGGGGCCCAAAGCATTCTTGGGGTGGCATTTGGCGTCACTGCCTTAAATACGTCACAGCGTCAATGTGATCGCGATTCAGTAAGGCATAATTGGACCACCAACGAGGAAAAAGGCAATGCTCGTAATAGAAAAGAGAAATACAGTGTTCTACTAGACATGACAATGTTCAGCTTCCCCTTGCCCATAGAGGGCGGACGAGCGGAGTAAAGTGTGTGTTAAAGTCCAGCCAATGGGGAACCTGTAAATCTGCACCATTGTTAAGGACATGTTATGAATTCGCATGCGCCAACCAGATCAGGATAACTAAATACTACCAGGATGGACGGGGATCAAAATATGATAAGAGATTGCGAGCCAATTTCTCAGGATATTATTAGCTGCCTTGATGCAATCAATTCTCCAGCAACAAATATGACAGCAGCAACAGAAATACTGAGCCAGTCAAAGAAGGCGAAAGTGTCTGCACGCTTTAGAAATAGGTTTAGTCTTCGACCATGCACTGTATATGCCAAGGTAGATCAATATTCTGAGATCAGCATACATGAAAGACTCGGAATATTGTCAGCATCCTTGTTAAACGTTTTGATGGATGATGAATTAAGGGATCTTTGTATCGAAGCTGGACTAGTAGCAGAATGTTCAGTAACAGAAGGCATGGAGGGTCGACAGTACAACAGGGCAACCCATGCACATAAATGGACCTAAGAAGCTATGGTTAGATTTGCATGGGAGGGATTCCTGACATGACTGAGATAACACAACCGCAACAAGGTGAACCGCGGTGGACATGCACTAAAAAGTTGGTTGGAGATTTTCATGAAAATTCATATGAGGTTTCATCAAATCAGGAGGTACTGAGCCACAAGGTGTTTTGTTCACTTTAGGACTATTTCAAACATATTGTGATTGTCTTAGAAAGAACAATGGACCACTCTCCTAATTTTGAATGTCATATGTTGATATGGTCGGAGAGATATTATTTGGACGCACTCGAGCTGCCAGAGAAGGTGACTGTATACTGCATATTGCAGCCGTGTGGCATGCATACGCAAACATAGTTTTAATACTAAGCCACGAGATTGTGACTGCTATCAAATGTTTCTAAACACCTACGGTATGAAACTATTAGGAAAACCTATCAGAAACCGGGCACAGGGAATGGTACCGACAAGCCAAATTCTGGGCTTTAGCTGAAGGACTGATATTTCAGAAAAATGTACTTTAAAGGAAATTTTAGGGAACAGTTGCGAACACTGCTATTTAACATAATCTGATGAAAATCATGGTTTCCGAGCTGAACTTTAAAGTTTTGACATAATTTGCACGTAAAAATGGCCACCTAAAATGGTAACATTTTGTATTTATCTTGTGTTGTATATATTTATAAACGAAAATGTTCCGGAATATTTATGAAAGCTTTGTTGTAAAGTAAACCATAAACGATTTTTCACTATATCTTAATACTATACCACTTATAAGGGTATAGAAGATTCTTATTATACAACACATCTGTTTTTGTTCCACACGCTTTAGATCTGCGTAGCTTATGCTGTATTTGAGTAATTCCAGACAAGTATGGATCCAATACTTAGCTTGAAGAGACCTTTATCAGTGGATTATATTTTGTGCATATTTTGTCAGAAGCATCGAGCTGACAATATTTTGAGAGAAGTAAGTGAACAAGGCTTAATCACAGTGAGCAATGCTACCAGGAGACGCAAGGAATGGTGATGTAATAAGCCGCATTGAACATGTTCTTGGAACAGATGATGCACAAACACTAATGTGGCACAAGACCTGTTATGCGAAAATTAAGTGCTTGCAGAATGCTCTAGAGAAACACTCCACGTGCTGCTGCGTGTGTAATGTGTAATATATTTAGGTTAAATTAGGCTCATGATACCACATGCTGTATATTTAGTGTACACATGTAACGCATTAAAACGTCATTGGATATCTCCATCTCGGACATCGAAGTTGTTTATCTGGCATGGTATTAAGTAGTGGGATTATACTTGAAATAACGCAATATGGCACCCATAAATTTCGAACACACAAGCATCGATTGTGACAGTGGCGATTTATACCAAGAATTCAGCCCATTTAGAAACCATGCAGGATTTGTTTTCGACGGCTCGTTATCGTCATTGACAGACACGCAGAAAGCTGCTGCCTAGGTACATCGATTGGCCCGTAAGGTCGCGAAATCTACACGATATTAACACGGATTGACGGTGAGAAAGACAATCCTGTAGCTGTGTTAAATAAATTTGATGCATAAATAAGCCCACGAAAAAACAAATGCATTGCTAGACACACATTAGAGTGTAGAAAAGAGGCTAGCGGTGAATTATTTGACAATTTTGACTTTCGTTTGATACTAATGGACACTCTAAAATAGAGGCGCCGTGGCTTCTTTGAGAATACACCTCTAATGTAGTGACCGGCCATCTTATTACGTCATCACAACAACTAGGTTGTTACGCAGACTCCACTTCGACGACCAGACATATCGGACTTTAAAAGCAACTGTGCCATCTTAAAACCGCTGTATCACTAGCTGGATACAGACATTAAAATCGACTCGATCCATCCAGTGGTCCGTGTGATATCAGCATCTATGCAACGTCAGTAAATTCTTGACATCATTTTGTCAATTTAAAAATAGAGGCGTGGCTTCTACGAGAATACATCTCTAATGTATTGATCGGCCATCTTATTACGTCATCACAACGACTAGGTTGTTATGCAAGACTCCACTTTGGCGACCAGACATATCGGGACCCAATCCATCTCCGTAGCGGACTGTAAAAGGAACACTATGGATCGTGTTGATTTTGTTATCATCTTAACTTCTGTATCACTAGCTTAATACAGACATTAAAATGGACTTGATCCACCTATTGGTTCGTGTGATATCAATAGGCTTGCACGATTATCCGATATTATCGAAAATCGCGATTCTTTTTCCAGCCATGGTTTTTTACAATATGATTTTGGAAGAATTGAAATATCGCAAAGATTTTACTGTCAAGCCGTATTCTGCCTATTTGTCATGTGTTTGTAGCGTAGCCTTCTATTATGGCAAGCTGTTCAACTTATTTCGAAACCAACATCTTTGCGAGAGGAGTGGGCGTATAAAAGTTGAAGTTCATTCTTTAAAATTGTTATAAAAGATGGACAATAATATGAAAATTGAACGCAATTTAACGGTACGATTTCTTGCAGCCGTACTGTATACCTCAAAACCATGATCGCGTGAGTGAAATTATTACTTGGGGCGGGATAAATATTGAATATTTCTTAATAAGCATGGTTTATAAAATCAAAATTAATCCTAAATTTGACAATAAATGGCGTCGCGAAAACATAGAAATCACGTGATATTGCTTGCTCTCCTGTTTTTGGAGGCGAGATGTGATAATTAAATGAGACGGTATACATGTTTTAGCCAGCAAGGTGAACTATCCGAGATGTTTCTGAAGGCTAAATATTATTAGCAAAATATATAAATTCACGTGATATTGCTCGCTCTCCTGATTTTGGAGGCGAGATGTGGTGCGTTCACAAATGTGATAACTAAATGAGACGGTATACACGTTTTAGCCAGCAAGGTGAATTATCCGAGATGTTTCTGAAGGCTAAATATTATCAGCAAAATATATAAATCACGTGATATTGCTCGCTCTCCTGATTTTGGAGGCGAGATGTGGTGCGTTCACAAATGTAATAGCTATATGAGACGGTATATACGCTTTAGCTTGCAAGGTGAAATATCCGAGATGTTTCTGAAGGCTCACTATTATTAGGAAACGGGCACTCGGCAAGTGCGGGTCAGATCTAAACATTAGATATCTATGAATCTAAAGTATTAACGATCGTTCTTCAAGCATTTTGGCGACTGGATTTAAAGTTTTTGTTGAAATTTACCAATTAGAAGTCATATTGTGTTAAAACTGATATAAAAACTCAGCGAAGCCGATATGTCTACATAAGCCAACCCCTGCAGTCCAATTCCATCCGAGACAAAATAAAACACAGTGACTTCATATACCATAAAATAGGCTATACAATATATCGAAATATCGCGATTTTGTCACCGCGATATATCGCGATACCTCCTAGGACAATATCGTGGAAGCCTACGTGTGACAGATTCGAATTTTAAGACGACTTCAGAGGGACTATTTTTTTGCTAACTACTTGTCATACCGACTACTATAGGCTTTATATCATCTCGTTGTATTTGAATTAATATTGTTTGGTATGAGGGGAGTAGCACTCGTGTCCTTTTAAGTTTCAATTCTCTCTACCACCATATTATGGTGGCAATCACAACGCCAATGGCTACTCAATACATACGAGATACTTTTCTCGATCGCGAATCGACGGAGATCTCGCGAGATACGAATGCTCATTTTGTGCGCGACAGATTTGAATTTTACTACGTATTTAAGAAGGACTATTTTTCTGTTAACTACTTATGATACAGACGACTATAGGCTTTATTTATATCATCTCGTTTACGTGAAATAATATTGTCTGGTATGAAGAGAGTAGCTCTTGTGTCCTTTTAAGTTTCAATTCTCTCTACCACTATATTCTGGTTGAAATCACAACACCAATCAATGGCGACTCAATACGCACGAGGTTCTTTTCTCGATCTCGTATCGAAGGAGATCTTGCGAGACACGAATGACGAATGGACTACGATTACATGGATTCAAAGAAATCTAAACATAGAGGCGTGGCTTCTTCGAGAATACACCGCTAATATATTGACCGGACATCTTATTACGTCATCACAGCGACTAGACTGTTACACAGACTCCATTTCGAAGACCAGGCAGATCGGGACCCATCCTATCTCTGTAGCGGACAGTAAAAGCAACACCGTGGATCGTGTTGATTTTGGTACTATTTTTAACTCTGTATCACTAGCTTAATACAGACATTGAAATCGACTCGATCAACCCAGTGGTTCGTGTGATATCAACATCCACGCAACGTCAGCAAATTCTTGGCCTCACTTTGTGTGCGGAAGATGTGCAACAGATTTGAATTTTACTATGAATTCAGAGGGACTATTTTTTTCTGTTAAATACTTGTGATACAGACTACTATAGGCTTAATATCATCTCGTTTTACGTGAATTAATATTGTCTGGTATGAAGAGAGTAGCGCTCGTGTCCTTTTAAGTTTAAATTCTCTCTACCACCATATTCTGGTGGAAATTACTTCACCAATGGTTAATTAATACACACGGGATTCTTTTCTCGCGAGACACGAATGGCTACTGGACTACAACTACGACTCCACGGTTTCAAAGGCCATCCTAATTGATTCAATAATCGATGGAATTTACGAGAAAAAGGTTCAAGAAAGCTAGGATTCTTGACGGTATTGAGGATTTGACAGTTGACATTCGCGAAAGCCATAGAAATTTGACAACAATACGAACTATCTAAGAGACAAATTTGCATCATTAGAGATGATGATGTTCGCGTGTCCGCTTGCGCCTCAAATGTCTCTGTAGTAAAGAGCGACTGAGTGAGGAAATTCGGCGCCCATACATGATTTACTCCATACATGATTTACTCATGTATGGGCGCCGAATGTCCTCAGTATTTACTACATTTCATCAAAATTAGAAAACAGGTACCACTCAAATAGAACGGAATACACTGCCAATGGACCGTTCGGGTTTTAGCTATGCCCCGCCCATCTCTAGCTAAGCTCCACCCACACCTCGCTCGTGTTAGGATCGATCGATCTCTGAACACACTGACTATCAATTCCCAAAAAAATACATAGGAAATCTGTTGAATATTTTGAAACTAATTTGACTGGGCGCTGTTGCTGCCTTAGGATTTTTCACTATATCTTAATACTACACCACTTATAAGGGTATAGAAGATTCTTATTTTACAACACATCTCTTTTTGTCCCACACGCTTTAGATCTGCGTAGCTTATGCTGTATTTGAGTGATTTCAGACAAGTATTGATCCAATACTTAGCTTGAAGAGACCTTTATCAGTGGATTATATTTTGTGCATATTTTGTCAGAAGCATCGAGCTGACGATATTTTGAGAGAAGTAAGTGAACAAGGCTTAATCACAGTGAGCAATGCTACCAGGAGACGCAAGGAATGGTGATGTAATAAGCCGCATTGAACATGTTCTTGGAACAGATGATGCACAAACACTAATGTGGCACAAGACCTGTTATGCGAAAATTAAGTGCTTGCAGAATGCTCTAGAGAAACACTCCACGTGCTGCTGCGTGTGTAATGTGTAATATATTTAGGTTAAATTAGGCTCATGATACCACATGCTGTATATTTAGTGTACACATGTAACGCATTAAAACGTCATTGGATATCTCCATCTCGGACATCGAAGTTGTTTATCTGGCATGGTATTAAGTAGTGGGATTATACTTGAAATAACCCAATATGGCACCCATAAATTTCGAACACACAAGCATCGATTGTGACAGTGGCAATTTATACCAAGAATTCAGCCGATTTAGAAACCATGCAGGATTTGTTTTCGACGGCTCGTTATCGTCATTGACAGACACGCAGAAAGCTGCTGCCTAGGTACATCGATTGGCCCGCAAGGTCGCGAAATCTACACGATATTAACACGGATTGACGGTGAGAAAGACAATCCTGTAGCTGTGTTAAATAAATTTGATGCATAAATAAGCCCACGAAAAAACAAATGCATTGCTAGACACACATTAGAGTGTAGAAAAGAGGCTAGCGGTGAATCATTTGACAATTTTGACTTTCGTTTGATACTAATGGACACTCTAAAATAGAGGTGTGGCTTCTTCGAGAATACACCTCTAATGTAGTGACCGGCCATCTTATTACGTCATCACAACAACTAGGTTGTTACGCAGACTCCACTTCGGCGACCAGACATATCGGACTTTAAAAGCAACTGTGCCATCTTAAAACCGCTGTATCACTAGCTGGATAGACATTAAAATCGACTCTATCCATCCAGTGGTCCGTGTGATATCAGCATCTATGCAACGTCAGTAAATTCTTGACATCATTTTGTCAATTTAAAAATAGAGGCGTGGCTTCTACGAGAATACATCTCTAATGTATTGATCGGCCATCTTATTACGTCATCACAACGACTAGGTTGTTATGCAAGACTCCACTTTGGCGACCAGACATATCGGGACCCAATCCATCTCCGTAGCGGACTGTAAAAGGAACACTATGGATCATGTTGATTTTGTTATCATCTTAACCTCTGTATCACTAGCTTAACACAGACATTAAAATGGACTTGATCCACCTAGTGGTTCGTGTGATATCAATAGGCTTGCACGATTATCCGATATTATCGAAAATCGCGATTCTTTTTCCAGCCATGATTTTTTACAATATGATTTTGGAAGAAATGAAATATCGCAAAGATTTTACTGTCAAGCCGTATTCTGCCTATTTGTCATGTGTTTGTAGCGTAGCCTTCTATTATGGCAAGCTGTTCAATTTATTTCGAAACCAACATCTTTGTGAGAGGGGATGGGCGTATATTAGGAATAGGTTAAGAAAAAGTTGAAGTTCATTCTTTAAAATTGTTATAAAAGATGGACAATAATATGAAATTTGAACGCAATTTAACGGTACGATTTCTTGCAGCCGTACTGTATACCTCAAAACCATGATCGCGTGAGTGAAATTATTACTTGGGACGGTATAAATATTGAATATTTCTTAATAAGCATGGTTTATAAAATCAAAATTAATCCTAAATTTGACAATAAATGGCGTCGCGAAAACATAGAAATCACGTGATATTGCTTGCTCTCCTGTTTTTGGAGGCGAGATGTGATGCGTTCACAAATGTGATAACTAAATGAGACGGTATACACGTTTTAGCCAGCAAGGTGAACTATCCGAGATGTTTCTGAAGGCTAAATATTATCAGCAAAATATATAAATCACGTGATATTGCTCGCTACCCAACCTAGCTGCGGCCGTCCTAAACTTAGGGTTTTTGCTTCGTTTTTTTATTTTTAACTGCTTATGTATATATTGTGTGTTTGTACATTTATTTTATATATCTTTTACGTATATATTTCATTGTTTTATTGTCTGTGTGCGAATACCACATTGTGTGGTTTTTTTATCGTAATAAAATAAATAATAAATTAAATTGAATTGGTGCGTTCACAAATGTAATAGCTATATGAGACGGTATATACGCTTTAGCTTGCAAGGTGAAATATCCGAGATGTTTCTGAAGGCTCACTATTATTAGTAAACGGGTACTCGGCAAGTCCGGGTCAGATCTAAACATTAGATATCTATGGATCTAAAGTATTAACGATCGTTCTTCAAGCATTTTCGCGACTGGATTTAAAGTTTTTGTTGAAATTTACCAATTTGAAGTCATATTGTGTTAAAACTGATATAAAAACTCAGCGAAGCCGATATGTCTACATAAGCCAACCCCTGCAGTCCAATTCAATCCGAGACTGAATAAAACACAGTGACTTCATATACCATAAAATAGGCTATACAATATATCGAAATATCTCGATTTTCTCACCACGATATATCGCGATACCTCCTAGGACAATATCGTGGAAGCCTACGTGTGACAGATTCGAATTTTAAGACGACTTCAGAGGGACTATTTTTTTGTCAACTACTTGTCATACTGACTACTATAGGCTTTATATCATCTCGTTGTATTTGAATTAATAATGTTTGGTATGAGGGGAGTAGCACTCGTGTCCTTTTAAGTTTCAATTCTCTCTACCACCATATTATGGTGGCAATCACAACGCCAATGGCTACTCAATACATACGAGATACCTTTCTCGATCGCGAATCGATGGAGATCTCGCGAGATACGAATGCTCATTTTGTGCGCGACAGATTTGAATTTTACTGCGTATTTAAGAAGGACTATTTTGCTGTTAACTACTTATGATACAGACGACTATAGGCTTTATTTATATCATCTCGTTTACGTGAAATAATATTGTCTGGTATGAAGAGAGTAGCTCTTGTGTCCTTTTAAGTTTCAATTCTCTCTACCACTATATTCTGGTTGAAATCACAACACCAATCAATGGCGACTCAATACGCACGAGGTTCTTTTCTCGATCTCGTATCGAAGGAGATCTTGCGAGACACGAATGACGAATGGACTACGATTACATGGATTCAAAGAAATCTAAACATAGAGGCGTGGCTTCTTCGAGAATACACCGCTAATATACTAATATAAGGACATCTTATTACGTCATCACAGCGACTAGACTGTTACACAGACTCCATTTCGAAGACCAGGCGGATCGGGACCCATTCTATCTCTGTAGTGGACAGTAAAAGCAACACCGTGGATCGTGTTGATTTTGGTACTATTTTTAACTCTGTATCACTAGCTTAATACAGACATTGAAATCGACTCGATCAACCCAGTGGTTCGTGTGATATCAACATCCACGCAACGTCAGCAAATTCTTGGCCTCACTTTGTGTGCGGAAGATGTGCAACAGATTTGAATTTTACTATGAATTCAGAGGGACTATTTTTTTCTGTTAAATACTTGTGATACAGACTACTATAGGCTTAATATCATCTCGTTTTACGTGAATTAATATTGTCTGGTATGAAGAGAGTAGCGCTCGTGTCCTTTTAAGTTTAAATTCTCTCTACCACCATATTCTGGTGGAAATTACTTCACCAATGGTTAATTAATACACACGGGATTCTTTTCTCGCGAGACACGAATGGCTACTGGACTACAACTACGACTCCACGGTTTCAAAGGCCATCCTAATTGATTCAATAATCGATGGAATTTACGAGAAAAAGGTTCAAGAAAGCTAGGATTCTTGACGGTATTGAGGATTTGACAGTTGACATTCGCGAAAGCCATAGAAATTTGACAACAATACGAACTATCTAAGAGACAAATTCGCATCATTAGAGATGATGATGTTCGCGTGTCCGCTTGCGCCTCAAATGTCTCTGTAGTAAAGAGCGACTGAGTGAGGAAATTCGGCGCCCATACATGATTTACTCCATACATGATTTACTCATGTATGGGCGCCGAATGTCCTCAGTATTTACTACATTTCATCAAAATTAGAAAACAGGTACCACTCAAATGGAACGGAATACACTGCCAATGGACCGTTCGGGTTTTAGCTATGCCCCGCCCATCTCTAGCTAAGCTCCACCCACACCTAGCTCGTGTTAGGATCGATCGATCTCTGAACACACTGACTATCAATTCCCAAAAAAATACATAGGAAATCTGTTGAATTTTTTGAAACAGCGCCCAGTCAAATTAGTTTAAAAAAAGTCAACAGCATGTTTATTAAATAGCAAAGAATTACAAAGACAAACAATTCATACAACGTGTCGGAGTTTTTGAGATTTGATGAAGGTCTATATGGAACCCTTTGCGACGTAATAATTGTGGCGTCATCATACACGCGCTGAGCTGATTGTGACGTCATGCAAGGTCAGATGATGGACGGATACGCTAGAAAGGTGAATTCAATGATCGAGAGCCTGATCGGTTAAGTATCAAAAGACAACCGAACTGTTCAAAATGCGAAAAGGCCATAATCATGCATGATGTGGTGAAAAATGTTAAGCACAGGGATCATTCTGTTCATATTGCAAAAAACCCAAAATCATTGCCTCACTGTGTGTCGTAGTAGTGCAAATCTAAACACTTTAATATAGAGACAGAACGTCATTATTCCGAGTGTGAAACCGAATCAGATACTGAAATCCTGAATATACACACAGCACAAATCATGGATACTGTTCCTATTAGTAAAACGCTCCGGGTAGACACCAAATCTGACTTTGACAAATGGGTACAGAACAGTCGATTGTCGGGAACCAAAAATATAAACTTTCACATAGATACTGGTGCACGTTGTAATATACTTGTGTTGTCAGACTGTCAGAAGCTTTCACACACAGGAGAACTTCGAAAATCCAGCAAAATTAGCAGAACTTATTCTAATCATGAAATCAAACTCCCTTGCAGTTGTGGACCTGTCTACATCGTGCAATGGTAAATCCATTGTTGAACTATTTGAAATTGTAGACACTGCTCAGAAAAACTTGGGTTGATCTTACGACTTTCAGCTGTCAGTCATCCAGACATGGCAACAGATCAGCAAATGACAACTAATAATAATAATAATAATAATAATAATAATAATAATAATAATAATAATAATAATAATAATAATAATGATAATAATTTATCCGATCTACAAGAATTTCCAGAGCTAGTGCGCACAACTGGTACACTGCCAGGGACATAAAGAATAAAAATTGAGTCAAATATGAAAGGTGCCATACATGCTGCATGTAGACAGCCAGCTTCTTTGAAAAAGCGAATCATAAACAAAGTGAATGACATGGCTACCCTGATAACGCAGTTTACTTGGCCGATGCTGGGCCGATACCGGGCCGATACTGAAAGTATCGGCACGGTATCGGCCCAGTAAGCTGCGTTATCTGGGTAGTGACGGTTACATTACAAAAGCAAAGTAGCCCACAAAATGGATCAGCTCTATGGCAGTTTCAGTGCGAAATGACAAACTCAGAATCTGTATCGATCCGAGTGACATGAACAAAATTATCAGATGAGAACACTATCCTATGAAGACGATAGAGGGTGTAATCTCTGAAATACCGGGGGGGGGGGGCCCAAATGTTTTCTGTTCTGAATGCAAAATCTGGTGTCCTACAAATACGACTAAATGAAGAGTCATCGATGCTCACCACATTCGACACACCGATTGGGAGATTTCGCTGGCTCCGGCTCCCGTTTGGTATAAAATCGGCACCAGAAATTTTCCAACGTATCATGGTCCAAATGCTTGAAGGGATCGAAGGAGCAGTAGCCATCGTTGATGATATACTTATCAGCGGTCGTGACAGAAAACATCATGACACAATCCTTCGGAAAGTTATAGAACATGCAACAGAATACAATCTGAAACTAAATCTGGAAAAGGGCACAATTCGGCAACCCGAAGTCCCATATATCGGTCACCTGTTAATTGCAAATGGACTCAAATCAGACCCATCAAAAGTTGAAGCTGTGCACAACATGCCTGTACCATCTGACACAGATGGTCTGAACGATTCTTAGGATTTGTAGCATGTCTCTCCAAATTCATACCGAATCTAAGTGAAGTTGATGCACCACTCGACCTGCTTCTTAAGTCTGATGCTATCTTTGCATGGCAGCCAGCACATGCACAAGCATTTGCAAAACCGAAAGCACTCTACTGTAATCCACATGTGCTCGCTTATTATGATGTAACCAAACCAGTGGAAATACATTGAGACTCATCCAAAGTGGTATTGGAGCTGTGTTCATCCAAGATGGCCGACCCAGCACATCATGATCATTATCACCCGTAGAGTCTCGTTATGCACATATCGAAAAAGAAATGATTTCTATAGTTCATACTTGCAATAAGTTTCATTGCTACATCTTTGGTAAAAGTGTTGACATGTACAATGATCACACACCCACTCACAACTGCTCCAATGTGCCTTCAACGAATGCTGTTGAGTTTGCAATGGTATGATCTCTCAGTTAAATATCGCCGTGGCAAAGACATGCAGCTTCCTGATACACTTTCGAGAGCACATTTACCTAACTGTGAACCTACGTTGGAAAATTTAGATAATGTGTGTATGTGTGCTGAACTTTCTCTCAGTAACTCGCAAAGAATATTAACAAATAACGAAAAAGAAATCATTTCTATAGTTCATACTTGCAATAAGTTTCATTGCTACATCTTTGGTAAAAGTGTTGACATGTACAATGATCACAAACCCACTCACAACTGCTCCAATGTGCCTTCAACGAATGCTGTTGAGTTTGCAATGGTATGATCTCTCAGTTAAATATCGCCGTGGCAAAGACATGCAGCTTCCTGATACACCTTCGAGAGCACATTTACCTAACTGTGAACCTACGTTGGAAAATTTAGAACATGTGTGTATGTGTGCTGAACTTTCTCTCAGTAACTCACAAAGAATATTAACAAATTCAAGATGACACTTCACGTGAACTTAATACCCTCCGATGCACCATTTGCAAAGGCATGCGAAGCGTAGTCCCTCCGAGTATGGGAAAGAAAGTGCTGTATCTGACACATGAATCACATCTTGGGATAGTTAAGTGCGAACAACGCACTCGTGAAGTTTTATATTTGCCTTCGATGAATGCAGATATCGACTCAAAAACTGTTCTATATGTGCCGAGTTTCAAAACAAGCTCCCATATGTGCCCCTCAATCCAACTTCACGTCCAGATTCACGGTTTTTAGAAGTAGCAACATACCTATTTGAGTTTGAGTCTATACATTATGTCTAAGTAGTAGACTACTATAGCAAGTTCATAGAAGTTGATGAACTAAATGATACGCGGAGTGGAACAGTCATTGAAGTTCTTAAATCACAATTTAGCCGATATGGTATTCCAGAGCTTCTGCGGAGTGACAATGAACCTCAATATTCATCAGAAGACTTTAGTTTTGTATTAGTTATGACAGTATCCATAAAACATCGAGTCCATATTCTCCATGTTCAAATGGACAAGCAGAGAGGGCTGTTCAGACTGTGAAGAGACTATGGAAGAAATCTCCTGATAAGTATCTTGTACTTCTCGATTACATAACAACACCTCTTGAATGCATCAACCTATGCATCACCTATTACCAGCGCAACTGCTTATGGGATGGGAACCCAGAAATACCCTGCCTACATCTCGTAATTTGCTGGCTCCAAATGCATACACTCGTATCACTGTGAAGCGCAAACAGTGAAGCAAAAGTATTATCATGACAGGCCATTCTCAGCTGAGCGCAAACCACTATCACCTGGTGATCAGGTTCAGATGTCATCTCGTCTTGGGACCGACAGTTGGTCGCCGGCCATCGTAAATAGACATCACCAGTAACAACGGTCGTATATTGTAATACAAATGGTCACGAATATCGGCGTAATCGCCAACAGTTACGACCCGCAACAAACACTGCAAACAGAACGTGTTTCTCCTCAGCTCACGATCCATACGATAGAAAAGTATTCAACAGCTTAAATCTGTATAATTTTCTGGAAATTGATAATCAGGCAGTTCAGGGATCGATCCAAACACGGTGAGGTGAGGGTGGAGCGTAGCTAAAGATGACCCGAACATATCTAAAACTGGATTCCTCAATTGACTGATGATTCTTCAACTTCCACAGTCATACATCAGTAGAAAGACAACATTCAAAATCAAACTTGAATCAGAACTTTGTGATGTCATTCACTTTTTCGGCCACTTAATAGATGCCCGTCAGAAAGACAAACTCTATTGATTCTTGCAAAATATGAGCATACTTGCCGCAGGAAATCTGATGACTTAGGAGATATTGACCATTTCTCGATATGTATCTGAACAGGGAGATATATTTCTATTCATAATTCATGTAACCCTATAGGTCCGTGGTGATGTGATGTCTACTCACGGTCATAAAGGCCTCTCTGTGAGTGATAAAGATGCAATATCAAGTGCGACAGACTGCTATATGGTGGTCAAGCTGCTCTGGAAGATGATGATGACAATGATGGTGATGAAGATGCTGTTCAGTGGCAGGTATTGATTGTGGTGCAGGACATAATCTATGTTATCAGTAGAGGAGAGAAATGGGCCTTTCCAATTTTAGCTAAGCCCCTCCCATCTCTAGCTAAGCTCCACCCACACCTCGCTCGTGTTGGGATCGATCGATCACTGAATTCCCTGACTCAATTTCCAGAAAACTATACAGGTAAGATGTTGAATATTTTGAAACTAATTTGACTGGGCGCTGATGCTGCCTATGGCACCAACAGCGCGCAGTCAAATTAGTTTCAAAATATTCAACATAATGTTTATTAAATAGCAAAACATACAATTCGTACAAAGTGTCGGACTAAAGCTTTTAGGAGGGCTATATCGAGTCATTCATGACGTCATGATTATGACGTCACCCTAGCGTCACTTAGCTAGTTATGACGTGATATGATCGATAAACTTGGAATGGTCGATTGACACCAACACATATTGGCTTAGCTAGCACTCTACATCAGGCTACACGTTAAAAAGATCCAATCCATTTATTGAACAGAGTGGGACATTGTATTAGCTATGAAATGATTTTACAAATCGACACTGAGCTAACAGAAAGCTATGGGCCCACTGACTGATGCCGTAATACCTCAACACATTGCAACTAATAACAAATGTGTTCACTACACGGCGGATAACGTATAGACATTTTTGTTCAGACGCTAGATGGAAAAAAAAAATACATTTCATGCTGAATCATGGAACACAAAGGAAGTCTGGCAAACAGACTAAGCACTTGTTCTTCTAGCTACACGTGAACTTTCAACCTATCGCACATTTAATGTACCAGATATCATGAATGGCGTGATCCCGGGTAGTATTATACCTGATAAAGAGAAGCCTGTGTTTTCAGCAGGAGTGTACACGGCTTGGTTTTGGTATCATCTGTATAGAACTCTGAATGCGCCTATCAAGCGAACGTGAGATATAGGGTTGTACCGAATAGATAACTTGTTGCTAAATGTAAATATATGATATGGAGTCATAGTATCCACCTGAGAAGACGTATAGTCCTAGGTTCTATGTCGGCAGAATACCCGCGTGTAGGCCCTAACAGTGCAAAGAGCGTTGATAACTTTCCAAAATCATATTCTGTGCTGGGACAAATATGTTCATACAAGTAGATGAAGTGGTTCTCTGCAGATATAGCTAATGGAATTTATAATCATCACTATATGGATATATCTCATATTCATGGTGCATAAATTGACGAATTCATGCCAAATATTGAAGAGAAAAGGAGCAAGATGAACAAGCATCAATTATCATGACGTAAACTGATTGACCCCGATCATTTTGACATTTATTTCATGTTTTTATCTTCAAAACTCACGAAGTTATGATAGAATTAGGTGCAGTATTAAGTGATATTAGTTTTGCATTGGGTTACCATGGTATCGGGTGATTATTTCCCTCAGTGCCGGGTTACAAAAAGTCTACCCTCGATTTTATTTCATCTAACATGATGCTAAGTGATATTCTGAAGAGTAATTCTCTGGACAAAAAATTCACACTGGAACCCCCATAGACAATGCATTGTAATGGATGCAAATCCATGCTTGCTGACATACTGACAGACGGTATCAACTGGCCTGAATCCATTGGTATTCATGATCAATTAGCATCTCTTGTTATAGATGGCTAAGCAATAGTTGTTGGGATTTGAAAGCCTGCTGGTGCAGTTGGTTTAGCAGACACATTTGTCAGATCATTTCTGAACACTGCGTCAAGCTATCAGAGAATTGATATATTTTTTGACCGATATCGACAATCGTCCATCAAGATGAGAGCCATTTACGCAGCCTATCTGACGTGTCGTGGAAAGCCGGGATGTGTCCCTTCCTAAAAAATGGTCAAATATAGCTTTGTCAGACAATAAAGCAGGCCTGGCTAGGCTGATATCAGAAGCACTAATAGCTAATGCGTCAGATGATAAGAAGATCAGTGCTATAGAAGAATTTGCAGACGAATGGACAAATCAAGTTTTAGATATGTCCCGCCCATCTCTAACTAAGCTCCACCCGCGCTTCGTCCGTGTTGGGACCGATCGAACCTTTCACTCCTCGAATCTTAATTCCCAGAAAACTATACAGGCAAGCTGTTGAATATTTTGAAACTAATTTGGCTGGTGCTGTTGCTGCCATAACCCAGTCAAATTAGTTTCAAAATATTTAACGGCAGTTTTATTACCTAGAAAAAACATACAAATCGTACAGTTTGACGGACTAATACGCGTTTATGACATACTAAATCGCATCATTTATGACGTAATTGATTATGATGTCAGCATACATGTGACGTAGTTGAGTATGACGGTATATGATTGAAAAACTGGATTCATCAAATAAAACAGTTTTCAGCAACATGCCTCCTGATCCTGCACTAACATTGTTGCCTTTTCATACACTGACTGGATCAGACACACACGCACGCACGCACGCACGCACGCACGCACGCACGCACGCACGCACGCACGCACGCACGCACGCACGCACGCACGCACGCACGCACGCACGCACGCACGCACTCACGCACGCACGCCAAAAAATAAAACAGTTAATTAATCAGGTACACACAGTTTTGGAAAATCTATTAATGAGAAGTGTGGAGATGACATCAGCGAGCCAAGCCGGTTATCAGTCTATGACCAACTAAAAGACGATGCAAATTTGGAAAGATACTTCGCAATTCTATCCCACCGTGATGCGAAAACGTTATTTTATTTTAGAACGCTAAATCACAATCTTTTTGCATGTCCCAAATATAATACGGAAAGACAAAAATATATCCCTGAGTATTACATTAACTATCACACAATATGAAAAACCAACTATGGGGCTTCTTTCACTATGCAACAGGCCTGTGCTAATCAACCTCTGCAAATATCTTATCAATGCAAAGAAAAAGTCAACTCGTGATTTTTCACCTCATAAAATTAAGCCTGCTTTAATTAAATTATCCGTGTATATTTCCTTTTTACTTACTTCTAAACAATGCTGACGCGATAACTAACTTTGCATAGAATTAATGACAAATATAGATGCTCCGAATAATACCAACACATGAAATATGTAATTTATATCTGCCGCCAAAGTATGACTTGTAAAATACTTTCCCTCATATGCTTTATGTAAAGCCAGAGTGAATAAAAAGTGAACATGAACATGCCAGCCCGCCCGCCAGTCCGCCTGCCCGCCCGCCTGTCTGCTGCCCCCCCCCCACCCCACCCCCCCCCCCCCGCACGCACGCACGCACGCACGTACACACACGCGCGCGCTCACGCATGAACGCACATCCTGCATAGCAAATCAGATAAAGCGGGCATCATCGAAGTTCTTCAAAGAAAATCATGGCCAACTTAATGATTTGGGAGAGATGGAACACGTAAATCCGCAGAGACAACAGCAAGACATATCTTATTCACCAAATAATGTCAATCAGAATGTTTGCCACGAACAAAAGATGTTCTGGAGCTTAACTTAATCATGGCTCACTATCAAGCTATAATCTGGAGAAATGCTCAATCTGTCTTACCTGGTGTCCATTATGCTTCAGCATCTGGCATGGTTAGAAGCGCATTGCCGCGGGTATGCTGCCTGCTATGATGTCATTGAGTCCTATCCCAGCTGCCTGTTCGGAAAAAACATCCTATTCATGTCTCACACATAGCAGAACTCGCAACTGCAAGTGTCGCAAATCTGCCTTAGACCCTTCTTGTGTTAATAAACCCTTCACTGGTCAATATGGCCAAAAACGACCTCGGTAATGCGTTTACATGGGAAGAGGGCATGCGTAATGCAGGTAAAATATCGCATGTACCATTCACCTGCACGCGGAATCATTGCGTTATTTTATTGCATTTTATATTGCGATATTTCTATCAAATTTCTTTGAAAAGCGACAACACATTTTTTAAAGCTTTGATATCTAGCTTTACACTGAGACCATTACAAAATGTTTATGTACGGAGGCGAGAGATGCAGATCCAAAATGGCGGATAGTGACGACTAGATTAAAAAATGATACCTTGGCCAAATCTAATACCATGTAATTATAATATTACCGATTTCCGATTTTTTTCGACAAATTAGTTCTTATAATTTTAGACAATGCATCAGCTTTAACTACTTGAATTACCGTTTCGTTGCCAGGTTACATGTGCTCTATACCGCAATGGAATCTTTTCCGTCCGGAAAAATCGCTACACCAAGCGATCGGTTTTTCCGCATCCCGCCATTCCGGGTTCCGCATGCCGCTTACCGCGTGCAGGTAACTGGATGAAGGAAAATAGTAAAGAGCGATCTGAAGTATATTCCGCGTTCCGTTTCCGCAATCCGCATTCCGCGTGCCAGGGAAACGCAGCTTAAGGAATGTCCATTTACAGGCCAAGAGAAAACTATTTTTTTTGTATATTTAACACAGCAATGGCTGGCTCGATAAGCAAGCCAGTCATTCCAATGGTAAACCTTCAATTAAAAATTGACCACAGGTATGACTGGCTCGGTGGGAGGGAGGGAGGGAGAAACAAGCGAGGAAGTGGGATGGAAGAATGGAGGGCGATGGAGGGCGCGAGGGAGGGATGGATGATGGGATGAAGGGATGGAGGGAGGAAGGGAGGATGGTGGGAGGGGGGGGGGAGGGAGTGAGAAAGGGGGGCAGGAGAGAGAGAGAGAGAGAGAGAGAGAGAGAGAGAGAGAGAGAGAGAGATGGTATAATTTCGGACCAAGTCTGCCAAGCAGTCTAGGCAAACAACGCCTATCACTTAGCAATTTCCAGTTCCGTTTAACTGTAAAGCTGTGTTTACCTGGCACGTGGAATGCAGAAAGTGGTTTGCGGAAACGGATCGCGGAATATACTTCAGATTGCGCTTTACTATTGTCCTTCATCCATTTACCTGCATGCAGTAAGCGGTGTGCGGAACGCGGACTGGCGGGATGTGGAAAAACCGACCGCTCAGTGTAGCGATCTTTCTGGATGGAAAAGATTCCGTTGCGAAATAGAGCGCATGTAACCTAGCAACGAAAGGGTAATCAATGTAGTTAAAGCTGATGGATCGTCCTTTTTAGAACTAATTTGTAGGAAAAATTAGGAAATCAGTAATATTATATTATATGTTGTTAGATTAGGCCATGGTATCATTTTGAATCTGGTCGTCAGCATCCGCCATTTTGGATCTACATCTCTCGCCTCCATATATAAAGATTTTGTAATGGTCTCAGTGGAAAGCTAAATATCAAAGCGTAAAAAAAATGTGTTGTCGCTTTTGAAAGAAATTTGATAGAAATATAGCAATATCATCAAACAGGGGGAAGATAATCTACCTAACGGGTGCAATGTCTCTCATAAAATAACGCAATGATACCGCGTGCATGTAAATGGTACACACGATGTTTTACCCGCATTCCGCATAAGCGCGTTCCATTCCGCGTTCCACATTGGTAAACGCAGCTTAAACCAGCGCCCACGTTTTGCATGGATTGGGATAGATTTATATACATTTAAAACTGAATTCGCAGAATCCCAATTTCAAGGTAACTATAGACATACAGGTAAGCTGTTGAATATTTTGAAACGAATTTTACTCAGGGCTGTTGCTGCCCTAGACAGCAGCAGCCCCCAGTCAAATTAGTCTCATAATATTCAACAGCATATTTATTAACGTATAAATTCATAAAATGTCATGCAACTTCATGACGGACTTTCCGATGTTCATAACTGAGTTAGACAGCATAATGCGTGTTGTGTCAGCCTACATGTGACGTGATTGTATATGACGTCATATACTAGAGTGACAGATCGGATAACGCCATTATGCATACTGCTGACAGCTATTCGAATAATATAAGGATTCATTTCTAGCGATACCCCACCCATTGCTAGATATTCCCCGCTCATTTCTCGCTATTCCCCGCTCATTTCTAGCTTAGGTCCTCACACGTTTTAAGCTGTGTTTACCTGGCACACGGAATGTGGAAAGCAGGTTGCCGTAACGGAATGCGGAATATACTTCAGATCGCTCTTTACTATTTTTATTCATCAATTTACTTGCACGCGGTAAGCGGTATGCGGACGCGGAACGACAGCATGTGGAAAAACTGATTGCTCGGTGTAGCGATTTTTCCGGACGGAAAAGATTCCGTTGCGGAATAGAGCACATGTAACCTAGCAACGAAAGGGTAATCCAAGTATTTAAAGCTGATGTATCGTCTAAAATTTTATGAACTAATTTGTCTAAAAAATTAGGAAATCAGTAATATTATTATTACATGTTGTTAGATTAGGCCAATGTATCATTTTGAATCTAGTCGTTAGTATCCGCCCATTTTGGATCTACATCTCTAGCCTCCGTACATAAACATTTTTAATGATCTCAGTGGAAAGCTAGATATCAAAGCGTAAAATAATGTGTTGTCGCTTTTGAAAGATATTTGATAGAAATATTGCAATATCACCAATAAAAATGCAACAAAGTAATGCAATGATACCGCATGCAGGTAAATGATACACACGATATTTTACCCGCTTTCCCCATTCCCACTTTCCGTTCCACGTTCCGCATTCCGCAACCCGTGTGCCAGGTAAACGCAGCTTTAGAATGATAAATTATCCTCCATAAAAGCTAGTCATTGCTAACTTGCACATGAATATACATACTGCGCAAGAGCATTAGTCTATAGCATTTAGAAAATATAACTGGCGTGTGCAGGAATCTCTCTACTGTTTATTAAATATCAGCACATCAACATAATTAGACAAAAACTGAGTACCAAAGTCAATGACACCCGGTTACGTTTACCCAAAAAATATCACAAAGTACACACAGTCCTTCACGCACCATCACACCTGCATGCACCCACAAGGGCCAAGAAAATTGAGTTGAACACTATCTTTTTGTTGCACACACATAAGTATAGAAGGTTAGGCTCCTCAAAGTGTGTGTGTAACTGGCGGCAGTGGGCTTGTGAGAGTCCGGGACATGTTCATCGTACTAACATATGCCCACTCACATCATTTCGCTGTTCGAGGCCGTACTTGCAAACCCGCAATTTCTCGTTATGTTCGCTGCCGGTTTTCAGGTAGCCATTCAGATTTCTGCCTACTTCAATCTCGCTATAAATCTAAAAGTAGAGGCGTAGCTTCGTGCTAACGTCGATGAGAGCTTGCGAGACACGAATGCCAATCTATGTGATTGACAGTATATTAGTAGGATGATAAAAACCGAGCAATTTTATTAGGCGGTAGTTAACTGACCTCTATGAAATTTGGCGGACTTAGCCCAGACATCAGAAGCCTGCAAGCACGGGATTCGGCACGGGAGCGTTAGTGGGAGGGCGATACCTTGTGATAGAACGATGGGACATGTTAAACTGGCGCATATACTGCAGGGGAGACGATTGAAGGCCCCAACCACGTGTGCAATCAAGGATGAATTAACCTCTTAGTGTGGTGCCGTCTTGCCGCCGCACTGTTCAGGCTACTGGGATTGAGTTTATTTCAATTTCAGCAAGTGTACATGCGTGGTGCGGGGATACCAGTCCCAGCGAGGAATCTTTGGTAAACTGGAAGCTCACTGTGCCTGTCGAAGATGGCCTGCAGGCGAGGCCGGGAAAAATAGTCAAAGTTCACATACAGTTAGCAAAGATTGATGCCGATCAGACCGTCGGTTTCCCTTCGGTGTGACCCCTGTATGTGGGCGCCATCGACTGGGTCAGCAGCCAGTTGGTCTAAGAATATCAGTACCTGAACTCGTTTTTAGTTATGTGTGATCAAGATGCCTCAGTGTACAGTCAGGCCATGGCAAGAGTTCGTATTGTGAGTCATGCCTCATGTGATCAGACTTAGTGAACAGTGATGCTCCGGGAAGCAGCAGGCTCCATATGTTAGAGGAAATAACTGTGTTTATCTTACTGAACTGAGACTGGAAGGTTTGTACACTTCCTGGTTTGGCCCGGCATGCTTAGCTATGACGACCAACATCGTCAGGAAATAGACTAAAGTTGCAAGTCCCATGGACCACAGTTTAATCAATCTCGTACATGTGCGAGAAAGGCATCGGGCTTAGGCAGCGCCCTTTGTCGAAGTGCTGGAAAGACGTTCTGCGGAACATATCATCAACTTGTAAATAGTGCAGGCCAATCTTCTAATGTCGAAACGCCAAGTCGTTATTATCAAAGTCACAGAGTTTCAAATCATATTTAAAATGTAGGCGTCAAGTGATATTACTAATACCAAAAACGCCAAGACCTTCTTATCAAGCCACACAGCTTCTCTTCTTAATACCAAGCTCCAGAAGCGTAGTAGCAACTCCGGAAACGGCACTGGGAAGGCCAACGGGTGCATAGTGACAATCTACACACATCACACTGGGGCGTATGCATGGCCAGGTCTAATATGCCAGTGACACCCTTTGATCCACACGTGTCACCAGACAATTGGATCCTGAATACACTCCAATCTGGTGCAACCACTACCCTAACAGAATTCACTGCACGGGACATAGAAAATATTGAAAAGGGGACAGTACAGTTCAAATATAGACGATCTGGATTACAGATTGGCAACATTCAGCAATCTTAATATTACACACGGTCGTGATGTATCTCCTGTAGCAGGCGAAGACAGCTTCGTGCCAAACCGATTGCCACGATTGGAGGCACTCGTGTGGCTCCTTAGTCAGCCACAGACTATGTTCGCTGACCAACAATCTAATCTGTCCACACCTCTCGCTACAAGCGGCCCCTGACGTGGGGATAGTTAGTGGCAAGAGCATGGGCCACCTAAGTCTTCCGTGTCGTTACAGTATACATCCCAACAAAATACAGTTTGGACCACCAACAGTAGTGGCAGCTGGTTAATGGGACCCTTGAAAATGTTGTGTCATTGGAAAATACTAATTAGCTCAAGTATGGGAGCTCCATAATTTGTAATTGTGAGTAGATGCTAGCTACCCTCTAAGTTTAACGAGTAACAGTGTATGTGATACCCAGATTTCCATTTGCGACTCTCAGATTCCAGCTTGTGAGCCCATTATTTCACGGTGTTGGGTCGCGGAGACCAACAAAATTCAGATAACATAAGGCCATCATTTGAACTTTATAGATCAACTATTGACGCCATCACCATCGACATAAATAAATATGAATTGAACACTTGGTCACAAAAATGCTTAGTTATAAGCATAATCTGATTTTTGCGTAGGCATCCTTTTAGTCAATTTATCCAACCTAGTTTCATCACAGTGGAAGTTATTGATATAAAAGCCTTAGTCATGCTATCAAGTCTCTAATAGCTAAATAGGCGTCATCATCATTGCTCAGTTACAGACCCTTATGCACATAGTCATCACCTGGCTGATACAAAATGCTTAGTCATGAATTTTGAAGTAAAAAGGCTTACTCATCAGTTTTTCATCAAAATGCTACTCATTAAAGGACAATTCCGGGATTGGTAAAAGTGTACTTTATTTGAAAGACTATTATATGACTAACATATTGGATCATAAATAAAAACAATAGACAAATAATACGAGTAATTATACCATCGTAAACATGGGGTTATTTTATCTCCCGGGCGATGCCATTTTCTTGCAACGAGAGCGAGATTTCACGAGATCCTGACGTCATCCCCGCACCAACGCTATCTTTGCCGAGCACGAAGGCTATACAGTAAATATGTATGTGCATGGAGGCCTAACATGTGCTAATTTGTAATCGTTAGGACATTGTCCAGTCAAGCTAGTAAGTTTTTCGAGTAATTCTAGTATCCGAAGTCGGTGGGGAATCGTTAACCCCTAGACCGCTGAAGCATAGATTCCATTTTCTCTATCCTATCAGAATGTGTTCATTTTGGTAACAATGCTGCTGTAAGTCATTGCTGTGCACGACAGCAACACGTTTCAACAACATTTTTTTTCAAAATATACCCCGGCACTATCTCTGTAAGTAGGCCATTACGCATTTTACACCATGCTATAAGAGTTAAATGAAGTGACATACTTGACACGTGCATATTGTCAAATTACTCAGCCGACTCAAGATACCGTTATAGCGTGTGTCGCAGGCAGTGTTAATATATATTCCAAGAAAACATATGATATGATAATATTGCAGGAACCACAGAACCTATTGTAATAATTCTGATACCTACATGCAGCTGCAAATTCGAAGATTTATCCAATGCTAAGGATGTTAGAATCGGCCTAGTGGGTCAAAAGATATACTCTGCGGGAAGAACTAAGCCAGCAAAATTTCAAACAAAAATTCCAGGATGCGCTCTATCCATCATCTCATATCATAATGAGTATTACAGCTACAATGACAGAAGTTGCTGTGCCGAAGCGTTACAATGTTATCACATAACGGGAAAAATTCCATCAAAATATCTTAATTATTGAAAATACTACAGCCTGCCTGGCAATATTGATCGGCGATGAAAATTCCCAGATTTTATGTCAAAATGTTAATTCATTTGGCGATATCTCTGGCAATATTTACGTGAACAAAATTATAATTGGCAAACAGCAATTTCTTTCAGCTTTAAACGCACTCAAATTTAATGACAATACGCAAAGATAAGTCTGTGAGACAAAAACAATCTCATGCTGAATTTTACCAAAAAAGGATAACATATTCGCAGATCGTATCTTAGATGAATATATATATTTTTTTTAATATATTCCAGTCTTTTGATCCTCTTGTCCGATATTAACATCCATTATGTCATATTAATCACGCGGTCGGCACCTATTTAGAGATCCTAGAAACATTGAAATCGCTTCGGCGGTTCGTTTGCTATTATCATCTGCGTATACTTCCTTAAAATATATATCCGCGTCTATTGGCCTCGCTCCTACAGTCATAGCAATAGGGGTGGTGCGGGGCTGACGTCTCTAGTCGCGATAAAATGGCAGCGCCCAGATGTGCGAAAAATGGTCAATTTTACCGACTCTATCTAGCGATAGTCGGTTACGCTATTTCTATCTGGTTATTATTCTGGCGCAATTTCATTAAACATGTAATAATCTTTCAAATAAAGCACACTTTTTATTATCCCGGAATTGTCCTTTAAGTTCAACTTCAAGTTCAATATGATTTGTTTCATGATTATATGTACATGTTCACAGATAATGCTCCCTTCTAAGAGACTAAAGTAGCTACCCACTCAGAGCAGCAACTTCAGACAGGCCACAAGCTAGTACACATGGAGCAAAAATAAGTCACATACTGGGTCACATAATAGGACCAAGGCCATGCCATCAGTTTAAAAAGGTCGTCTGGGAGCAGATAGCTAACATCGGCGTCAGGTCTAAACGAAGCGCTAAATAAAATACTCAAATGTATGGAATCCTTAGCTACCGACTTTTCAAAGCCAAAAACCGAATTAGGTATACTGGTGACCATGCAGTGGTATAACTATCAACAGGGCAGAAAGCATTATGGCTGCGCGTCTAGTAAAGTGGTCAAAGTGGAGACCGCACTAAACTACGCAGGGAATGCAGGGAACAGTCTGCGCCACATCATTGAACGCTTAAAAGATCTTGTTATTCAACAAGTAGATGTCTTAGCAGATGAAATCCAGTCCCAGCCCTGACAGTTACTAACTACACACAACTACGAGCTGTATACAACTCTGAAGGCCACGTTATCGGGACTAACCAGGGTAAAGCCGACACAATGGTCCTTTCCGGTTTTAGCTATGACCCGCCCACCTATAGCTAAGCTCCACCCACACCTCGCTGGTGTTGGGATCGATCGATATCTGAACACCCTGACTATCAATTTCCAAAAGAAATACACAGGTAAGCTGTTGAATATTTTGAAACTAATTTGACTGGGTGCTGTTGCATGTTTCTTAAATAGCAAAGAATTACAAAGACATACAATTCATACAACGTGTCGAACTTTTTTGAGATTTGATGACGGTCTATATGGAACCCTTTGTGACGTAATGATAGTGACGTCATCATACACGCGCTGAGCTGATTATGACATCATACGAGGTCAGATGATGGATGGATACTCCGGAAAGGTGAATTCGAGAATGGTTCAAGGAAGAGTACACCAAATACGATGATCATCCCTTGCACCAGTTTTCAGGCGACCACATGCCATTAAAACAGCAAAAGTTCAGAAGGCGCTCAAAGCTATGAATAATGGACGTGAGTCCGAATCTGGTAGCATGAGTAATCATACAAGTGACATTATCTCAAAATCGATCACGAACCTAATCGATTCCACTTTATGCACTACCTTCCCATCGATGCAGTAGACCAAGTCAACCGTATCACGCTACCCGAACCAAAGAAGCCACCTGGCGCAAGCCAATCTGCGGCCCATTGTGCTCCTCAACAGCATACGGACAATCCTACCCAATGATACTCTATTTCGCATTCGAGACAAGATCGACGACTTTACTGGATCATGCCAATGTGGCTTTAATTGTTGACGCGGTTATGCAGAAATTGTATGGACTCCACGCATGCATGTGTCAATAGTCATGTTAAAACACTGGGATTTCCACAAAATGGGCATTGATATGTCACGATATGACACAATTAAACGCTCAGAGATCCTAGATATACTACACACCGGGCCAGTAGCAATGAAGATGAGCTGTGACTTGTGAGACTACTATTTGCAGAAACCAGCCTGAGAGTACGAGTCAAGTAGAATTTGAAACGCCAATCGGCCCCCCAAATCGAGATTGTCTATCCCGTGTGCTTTTCACCGGTTATAATGCTGCGGCATTGAAATCTGTTCAAGAAAATGCCACAAGACCAAACCGCTCCCCTCCTCCACCACGACCCCCCACCCCCCCCCCACCCCCCTATTAATTCCCAAATAACTATACAGGAAAGCTTTTGAATATTTTGAAACTATTTTGATTGGGTGCTGTTGGTGCCTACGAATGTTTATTAAATAGTAAAGGCGTACAATTCGTACAACGTGTCAGACAATTACGCGTTTAACACAGACTAAATCGAGTCATTCATCCTAAAATTGATTATGACGTCATCCTACAAGTCACGTAGTTGATAATGATGTCATGATGGATGGATAAACTGGAACGGTCTATTGGTCATAAATGCTTGTTCGGCCACTTAAGGAATAGCTGACTCATGATGAGACATCCTTCACTTGCACAAGAATAATAGTGCTTAGAATGCTTCCAATTATGTGAAGGGGTGGCGTCGGTGGTGGGTGGGAGGGGCATATATGTACCAACAGACGTATAGACAAAGTTCGAGGAAATGCCACCTCTATTCTATAAAAGGACGATCTTAGTCGAAGCAGTATACTCGGAAAACCTTGCATATCTTCATCAAACAAGTCAGAAGAACCCTACAAACCAGAAGGCAGATGGTGTACTCTCTGGCAAGAAGAGACACATGCGTCTCTCAAGTGGAAGAGCAGTCATGGATTAGAAACTACAGCTGTATATCGGACTATAGACTATATACCACAGAGCCCCTTTGAGGTATAAATATTGAGGCTCACAGGTTGGGTGAAAGCATTTGTCTAGTGACAAGCTGCTTGGCTGCCCTAAAGGCGAGAGAACCGCGAGCGTTTGTTAAACTTGAACTTGAATCGGAGCTGATATCCTGCTTTGTAGGCCTAACTGTATAAGATGCTAATTTCTTGTGATCTAGTAAGCATGCGCATCATAATATGAATGGCCCTTTCCAGTTTATCCATCCATCATATGACGTCATAATGAACTACGTGGCGGGTAGGATGGAGTCATAATCGATGACATCATGAATGACGTATATAAGTACGTCACGAACGCATAATTGATGACGGACTATGCATTGCTCTACGAATTGGATGTCTTTACAATTTAATAAACATGTTCCTCAATATTTTGAACCCAATTTTACTGGGCGCTGTTGCTGCCATAGGCAGCGACAGCACCCAGTAAAATTATTTTCTAAATATTCAACGGCTTACATGCATAGTTTTCTGGAAATTGATAGTCAGGGAGATCAGGATCGATCTATCCCAACACTAGCGGGGTGTGGGTGGAACTTAGCTAGAGATAGGCGGGCCATAGCTAAAAGTGGAAAGGTACATTCACGTGGTCGACGATTCATTCGATGACGTCATACCATTAATTTTAAGGCTTGTCAAATTTCTTGAAATTATCCAAAATTTTAACAATTATAGACTTTGTGAAAATCTGTAGACTTCTTTTTAAAGCATAACATATGATAAAATCTTTTATCTTTGGTATTTTAAAAAAAATCTGATTTTGGTTTGTGATCGATCCCCTTTAAGGAACCATAAAACCATATTAGCCATAAACTGTACGTTTTATTTAGCTTTGGAAACAATTTATTATTTCTGAGCTGTACTGTAGCCGAAACACACCCAATGAACGCGTTCCAGCTATACAAATCCCAACATTGAAGCTGATCTGGCTGCTAAGCTTAGGCGGGATGTCTCCACCAGCTGGATAGTATTGATGGTTGAGTGCTAACTTCTGTTCGACGTGACCACTGGTCGGCCAGAGAGTTCCATACCAGTTCGCTTTCTTTTAGTAGACAAAGACATCAATGCGGTCATGTACCTCATCGAGAACGTTAGTCCCAACTATCGCAAGGTTGACGTCATCTAGCTCATCAATTTCCTGATAATGGACCGTTCGTTCCTTCTGAACAAGGACTGTCACAGTAACACAGTCTGACACATCATGTTGCAACGTCAAATATAGCCATCACCTGCCGTGGCTTGATGATCGATTCGTGCTGCTTCCTGCCATAAAGCACCAAGTTGATAACACCACCACCACCACCACCACCACAACCACCACCACCACCAACAACAACAACAATAACAACAACAAAACCATTTATGACAGACAGACAGACAGGCAGATTGTCAGGCAGGTGGGCGGGCGGGTGGGCGGGCGGGCAGGCAGGCGGGCAGGCAAACAGGCTGGCAGAGGATCAGATCAAACGGAGGGTTTATAAGTAATTGATGAATTTGATCTGTCGATCAAGTATATGACGTCATAATCAACTGACGGCACAACTGACAGAAATACCCAGTCATAATGGTGGAATAGTCCGCCAAGTGTATGAATTTTATTCTTTGATAGATTTATTATTTAACTATTTTAATATTTTGCTGAAAATTTTGACACTAACTTGTCTGGGCGCTGTTTCAGAATATTCAACAGTTGTCTGTATAGTTACCATGATATTGGGATTCTTGGAATTCAGGGTTCGATCGATCCCGTCATCGGCAAAGCGTGGACGGAGCTTAGCTGGAAATGGGCGGGGCATAGCTAAAATGGATTCATCCATTTCGTGGTATTACGGGATTTTGATTAATGAGTTAAAATAATGAACATTTCCAGTTTTTGCTAAGCCCCGCCCACCTCTAGTTAAGCTCCACCCACACCTCGCTCGTGTTGGGATCGATCGATCCCTGAACTCGCTGAATAGCAATTTCCAGAAATCTGTGTGGATAAGCTGTTAAATATTTTGAAACTAATTTGACTGGGTGCTTACTGTCGTACTTAGCTACGTCATTCGTGACGCCATAGTGACGTCACTGACTGTGATGTCATTCTATGCGTCATGTAGTTTATTATAACGTCATTTGATGGATGGATACAGTGTAAAGTTCTATAGCGTTAATCACAACGCCGTAATTAAACATATACAATTGGTAACATGGTTGGATAAACTTGGAGTTTCTGTGTGATATTGTTCAGGCAAAAGAAGATTCCCCCCTGTATGCAACCGTATGAAGACGGACTATGTGTTGTTGTACGAATTCTATGTCTGGACAACAGGTTAGATCCTATGAGTTCAGATCTTCCTCCTCTTCGAATTTTGCTACATTAACTAAAGTGCCGTGTCTTGCAGTAGAGATTTTTAGAGCCGCATCAAACTAATATTTCATCTCTTGCCCAGTGTTTGCCAAGTCGTGCTTCAAAAGGCCTGTTAGTTGGCGCGCTCACAACTTCTTTTGGCAGACTATTCCACCTGATCAGATATTCTGACACAAAAGCTGTACTTCCTTAGCTGACCGTTTGTCCTCATCTTGTACATTTTCAGATGGTGTCCCTGGGTTGCGGAATGTCTGAACGGCATAGTTGGGCTAACCTCACGATCATATATGCCTCTCAACTTCTTAAATACATCAATCATATCTCCGCAGAGTATTCTGCTTCTGCAGCCGCTCTTCACAGCTCAGGTCTCGTAGGTCGGGGAAATGTTTTGTGGCCCTTCTCTGAACGTTCTCTACTGTCACCAAATCGTTCTTCCTAAGTGGGTACCACACTGCATTTGCGTACTCGAGGTAAGGGCGAACGGCATGCTTTGCACAACCATGTAAATTATCTTCCTCATTATGTATGCATAATCTGCGCTTATGCAGCAGTTGTCTAATTATGACCAGCTACACACAATGTGACACCTGCCTTGCGTTCCATAAGGAAAGTGCTCCGGAGTGCCATGCGCGTGCAAAATCGGCTTTTCTCCTTTTGTATATTATATGATATAATTAATGCGAAACCAGCAGATTGTCAATAGTTTGCGGATTATCAAAATGTTTTGGATTGTTTTCCCTATGGAACGCAGGGCTGTGATCCTCTGCTGATAATTTGTCTACCGCCGCTACTACTGCTGCTGCTGCTGCTGCTGCTGCTGCTGCTGCTGCTGTTGCTGCTGCTGCTGCTGCTGCTGCTGCTGCTACTACTACTACTACTACTACTACTACTACTACTACATACCTGCGAGTGCCTAGTGATATAGCAGAATGGATCTCAGAAAAACGTAAATGTAAGAATATCTGAAATGTATACCATCAATTCCAGTTAATTCGTTTGGTTGCGAGACAGGTAGTTGAAAGCTACTCCGGTGAAAGAGGATTTTGTCCGCTGGATGCTGGTGTAGTGGTAAGATACTCGCCTCCCAAACGCTAGGCGTAGAGTGTCATAGAATTCACAGGTTCAAACCCCGCTCAGGTCGAAAATTGAAAAGGGTGAAAATTACATTCCAGATGATGAATGAGCTATATCCTAGTGCCAGTGCGTCGTCAATGACAAGGTTCATAGAACTAATGCTTGACACTAATAAAAACTACTACCACTACAACTACTACTACTACTACAACAACAACTACTACTACTACCGCCGCCATCACCACCACAACCGCCGCCACCGACGGCGACGACGACGACGACGATGATGATGATGATATATAATAATAATAATAATAACAAAGTAAACTAATGGGTGCACTCCGCAGGCGGGGTTAGCACAAAAATTGAAGTCATCGCGTTGCCAGTGCGTTAAAAACTAAGCAAAACTACTACTTCCAGTGCAGCGATGGAGGCCAGGTGAGGGCACAGCATACACACCAGATGGGGTGCATCCAAAAGATAGATTCATATGAATTCGCCAGTGTATCAATATATCCAGCATGTGAAAGCTGGCCCGCCAAACCAAGATTATTGTCTTGGTGCTGTGGTCCAGTGGAGAGACGTCTGGTTGCTGAGGCTATGCGAAGTTGCAGGATGGCGGTTCGATCTCTGACCGGGGAAATGATGATCAACAAAGTAAACTAATGGGTGCACTCCATAGAAGGTGTAGGCACAGAAATTGTAATCATCGCGTTGAAAGAGCATTAAAAAACTAAGCAAAACTACTGCTGCCAGTGCTGCGATGGTGACCATGTGAGGGCACAGCATACACACCATATGTGTGCATCCAAAAGATAGTCTCATATGAATTCGCCAGTGTATCAGTATATCCGGCATGTGAAAGCTGGCCCGCTAAACCAAGTTTATTCTCTTGGTGCTGGGGTCCAGCAGAAAGATGTCTGGTTGCTGTTTGCTATGCGGAGTTGCAGGATGGCGGTTCGATCCCCGACCGAGGAAATGATGATCAACAAAGTAAACTAACGGGTGCACTCCACAGGGGTTAGCACCGAAATTGAAGTCATCGCGTTGACAGTGTGTTAAAAACTAAGCAAAACTACTACTGCCAGTGCGGTGATGGAGACCAGGTGAGGGCACAGCATAAACACACGATGGGGTGCATCCAAAAGATAGTCTCATATGAATTCAACAGTGTATCAGTATATCCGGCATGTGAAAGCTGGCACACTAAACCAAGAATATTGTCTTGGTGCAGTGGTCCAGCGGAAAGATGTCTGGTTGGCGATGCTATGCGGAGATGCAGGATGGCTGTTCGATCCCCGACCGGGGAAATGATGATCAACAAAGTGAACTAACGGGTGCACTCCATAGGTGGGGTTAGCACAGAAATTGAAGTCATCGCGTTGCCAGTGCACTAAAAACTAAGCAAATCTACTACTGCCCGTGCCGCGATGGAGACCAGGTGAGGGCACAGCATACGTTCCCGATGGGGTGTATCCAAAAGATAGTTTCATACGAATTCGCCAGTGTATCAGTACATCCGGTATGTGAAAGCTGGCCCACTAAACCAAGATTATTGTCTTGGTGTGGTGGTCCAGCGGAAAGATGTCTGGTTGCTGATGCTATGCGGAGTTGCAGGATGGCGGTTCGATCCCCGACCGGAGGAAATGATGATCAACAAGGTAAACTAACGGGTGCACTCCATAGGCGGGGTTAGCACAGAAATTGAAGTCATCACGTTTCCAGTGTGTTAAAAGCTAAGCAAAACTCCTACTGCCAGTGCCTTGATGGAGACCAGGTGAGGGCACAGCATACACACAAGATGGAGTGCATCCGAAAGATAGTCTCATATGCATTCGCCAGTGTATCAGTATATCTGCCATGTGAAAGCTGGCTCGCTAAACCAAGATTATTGGCTTGGTGTGGTGGTCCAGTGGAAAGATGTCTGGTTGCTGATGCTATGCGGAATTGCAGGATGGCGGTTCAATCCCGACCGAGGAAATGATGATTAACAAGGTAAGCTAATCGGTGCCCTCTGTAGGCGGGGTTAGCACAGAAATTGAAGTCATCACGTGGCCAGTGCGTTAAAAACAAAGCAAAACTACTACTGCCAGTGCCGTGATGGCGACCAGCTGAGGGCATAGCATAACACCAGATGGGGTGCATCCAAAAGATAGTATCATATGAATTCGCCAGTGTATCAGTATATCCGGCATGTGAAAGCTGGCCCACTAAACTAGGATTATTGTCTTGGTGTGCTTGTCCAGTGGAAAGATGTCTGGTTGCTGATGCTATAAGGAGTTGCAGGATGGCAGTTCGATCCCCGACCAGGGAAGTGATGATCAACAAACTAAACTAACGGGTGCACGTCATAGGCGTGGTGAACACAGAAATTGAAGCCATTGCGTTGCCAGTGCGCTAAAAACTAAGCAAAACTACTACTGTCAGTGCAGCGATGCAGGATGGCTGTTCTGGGGAAATGATGATCAACAAAGTAAACTAATGGCTGCACTCCGTAGATGGGTTTAGCGCAGAAATTGCAGTCATTGCATTGCCAGTGCATTAAAAACTAAGCAAAACTACTCCTGCCAGTGCCATGATGGAGACCATGTGAGGGTACAGCATACACACCAGATGGGGTGCATCCAAAAGATAGTCTCATATGAATTCGTCAGTGTATCAGTATATCCGGCATGTGAAAGCTGGCCCACTAAACCAAGATTATTGGCTTGGTGCAGTGGTCTAGTGGAAAGATGTCTGGTTGCAGTTGCTATGCGGAATTGCAGGATGGCGGTTCAATCCCGACCGAGGAAATGATGATCAACAAAGTAAGCTAATGGGTGCCCTCCGTAGGCGGGGTTAGCCCAGAAATTGAAGCCATTATGTTGCCAATGCGCTAAAAGCTAAGCAAAACTACTACTGTCAGTGCAGCGATGCAGGATGGCTGTTCGATCACCGACCGGGGAAATGATGATCAACAAAGTAAACTAACGGCTGCACTCCGTAGATGGGGTTAGCACAGAAATTGAAGTCATTGCGTTGCCAGTGCATTAAAAACTAAGCAAAACTACTCCTGCCAGTGCTGTGATGGAGACCAGGTGAGGGCGCAGCATACACACCAGATGAGGTGCATCCCAAAGATAGTCTCATACGAATTCGCCAGTGTATCAGTATATCCGGCATGTGAAAGCTAGCCAAGATTATTGGCTTGGTGTGGTGGTCCAGCGGAAAGCTGCCTGGTTGCTGATGCTATGCAGAGTTGCAGGATGGCGGTTCGATCGCTGACCGGGGAAATGCTGATCAACAAAGTAAACTAATCCGACATGTGAAAGCTGGCTCGTTAAACCAAGATTATTGTCTTGGTGCAGTGGTCCAGTGGAAAGATGTCTGGTTGCTGATGCTAGGCGGAGATGCAGGATGGCTGTTCGATCCCCGACTGGGTAAATGATGATCAACTAAGTAAACTAACGGGTGCACTTCATAGGTGGGGTTAGTACATAAATTGAAGTCATCGTGTTGTCAGTGCGCTAAAAACTAAGCAAAACTACTACTGTCAGTGTTGCGATGGAGACCAGGTGAGGGCACAGCATACATTCCAGATGGGGAGCATCCCAAAGATAGGCTCATGCGAATTCGCCAGTGTATCAGTATATCTGTCATGTGAAAGCTGGCCCGCTAAAACCAAGATTATTGTCTTGGTGCGGTGGTCCAGCGGAAAGATGTCTAGTTGCTGATGCTATGTGGCATTGCAGGATGGCGGTTCGATCCCCGACCCAGGAAATGATGAGAACAAAGTAAACTAACGGGTGCACTCCGTAGGAGGGGTTAGCACAGAAATTGAAGTCATCGTGTTGCCAGTGCACTAAAAACTAAGCAAAACTACTACTGCCCGTGCAGCGATGGAGAGCAGGCGAGCAGTGTATCAGTATATCTGGCATGTGAAAGCTGGCCCGCTAAACCAAGATTATTGTCTTGGTGCGGTGGTCCAGCGGAAAGATGTCTGGTTGCTGATGCTATGCGGAGTTGCAGGATGGCAGTTCAATCCCTGACCGGGGAAATGATGATCAACAAAGTAAACTAATTGGTGCATTCTGTAGGCGGGGTTAGCACAGAAATTGAAGTCATCGCATTGCCAGTGTGTTAAAAACTAAGCAAAACTACCACTGCTAGTGCCGCAATGGAGACCAGGTGTGAGCACAGCATACACACCAGATGGGGTGCATCCAAAAGATAGTCTCATATGAATTCGCATGTGTATCAGTATATCCGGCATGCAAAAGCTGGCCCGCTAAACCAAGATTATTGTCTTGGTGTAGTGGTCCAGCAGAAAGATGTCTGGTTGCTGATGCTATGCGAAGTTGGATGATGGCAGTTCGATCCCCGACCTGGGAAATGATGATCAACAAATTAAACTAATGGGTGCACTCCATAGGCGAGGTTAGCACAGAAAATGAAGTCAGTTGACTTGCTCAGTTATCACATCTTGGTGGAAGGTATTTTACCCCAGAAGCAGAAGGTGGAAGTCATCCATGAAATGGTGCCTCCACAGGATGTTGTTGGAGTCAGAACGATATTAGGCGCTACCTCTTATTATAGCCCATGCATTCCAGTTTATGCAAAAATAGCAAGGCCGTTGATAGAACTGACCAAGAAGTATAAGCGGTTCGAGCGGGGGACTGAACAGCAGTTAGCCTTTGATAAATTGAAGGACTTACTGTGCAGCATAACTGTGCTGATGTAGTCCGATTTGCAAAAGCTGTACCGTTTGTATACCGACGTGTCTTCTTATGTGATAGGCGCAATTCTGGTTCAAGAAGATGATCAGGGAACTGAGAAGGTTATTCAGTATGTAAGCAGTACTCTTAATGACATTGAAAAAGAGTGTTATGCTGTGGTCTACGCCCTGAGGAAATTGTGGACCTATCTGTTTGGAGCTGAGTTTACCATGTTTACTGACCACAAACCTCTTAAAAGTTTGTTTGTGCGACAGGTGAGAAACACGAAGGTCCAACATTGGGCTGTACTGATATACGAGTATGGGTGCAAGATTGAGTAGATCAAGGGTGCCCATAATGTCTGAGCGGATATGCTGTCACATCTGAGACAACCTTGGGAAGCCACAATGTTCGACACTGGTGACTATGTGATTCCGGAGGTAGAAGGTGGTATTCTCCCGTATATACCTCTATAAGTGTATGGTATCCCTTATGAGGAATTATGTGTCAACCAACTCAAAGAATTTCCGGAGATGTTCAAGGAGGTCCCTGAAGACTATGCAGTTCATAATGGTGCACTGTATTACACGCGTGCATAATCAGCCTTGGATGCTGAGTACCCTCGTCTGGTGTTGCCATCACGATATCGTAAGCATGTGCCGGAAGAAGCACACCAACGGGTGAGTCATCAAGATCTACAAAAGACGCTCTGTCTCATTCGAGACTCGTTTCTGTGGAAGTCTTTGAGGAAAGATGTTATAGAGATGCTGGATCGATGTGCCACATGCCAGGTACACCACCCTATCGCTACCCATCCAAAGTACACGGAGATGCCCGTTTATAGGGTCAACCAAGGGCAATCATTATATTCTCATGATAATCGATCATTGTTCTGCATGGGTGGAAGCCTATCCCATCCCGTCAAAGAGGACGGAGGAAGTTAAAGACAAGTTCTTTAATGGGTACCGTGCAAGACATGGTGTTCCAGAAATCCTGATTACTGATCAGGGGGGTGAGTTCAACGAGCGGGAGTTGACAATCTTGTACAGTGACTACGGGATGGATCATTGTAGGACTAGTTCATACCATCCTCTGACAAATGGTAGGACAGAGCGATTTAATCGCACCCTGAAAGAGTTGATCCAGAAGGGAGTCAATAATCAAGCTCGAGTGTATCAGAATTAGTTGGTTTCTACATTGATGGCGTACTGCAACACTTGTCATGCTACGACTGGTTATACTCCATTTTATCTCACCTACGGTCGGCATGGTAGATTGCCTATGGCAATACCTGTAGATGGTTTTCAGGATCTTGGCGATCACATTACCAGCTTGAATAACACCTTGATCAGTGCCTGCACGTCAACCGAAGCAGCGAGGGCACACCATAGTGAAGCAATTAACAAACAGGCGAATGCCGCAGGGTTTCCTGTAGGAGACTCAGTCGTAGTGGTGGCAAATAAGCCTATGAAGCTCACTACCCACAATGATCTGGAGTATGAAGTCTATCGGACCAATGGTCCTGTGGCCCATAATCGCCATCAGAGATCTGGAAAGACTCGAGTTCCCTGAGATGTGTTTCGACACTGTTCGAGAATGACCCATCCAGAAGCCTGGTAAAGGCACTGCCGCTAGCCATCCAGCACTGGACAGGGAGGCTCTGGATAAACTGAGTGAATTCCGTAAAGAACCTGTACCACCTATTGTTCCAGTAGGGGAACCTGGTCCTTCACGACCTAAGGAGCCACCTAGTCCATCAATGGAGGTGCCCGTCCAACCCGAGATGGAAGAACCCATTAGTGAGTCAATCATGGATGATGAGGAGATGGCGCAATCAGTAATAACCAAAGATGATGCATCAATGATGGATTTTACTCCAGCTGAGTCCAGACATATAATTGGCCGAATGCCAAATTCAAGGTATGGATTGCGTAAGTGTCCACATAGGCCAGATTACTCTAGCGTCATGAAGGGAAAACAACCTCGCATCAGTGTGATTAGTCAGCCGGTGTCTGATGGTCATACTGTCCATCATTGTACACTGATCCTTCCACATATCACATATTGCAATGTAATATGGACTAACACGCATACAACTAAACTAGCACATCTAAAATCACTACAAAAGCAGGCAATCAAATTATTCGCACAGCCAGCAGAGGGCCAGGATGGCTTTAAAACCGAAAAAATGCTAGAACTTGAAGACATTGGAGCTGTCCAACTATACACTATCTTAAGGGACTACCATAATGGCAATCTACCCTCCTCATTATCAAACCTCTTTAGGTACAACTCCGATATACACTCGCACAACACACGAACTAAGAATAACTTAGACCAAACCTATTACAGAACAATGACAGCTACACAAAAACCATCCCACCAAGCAATACAACTCTGGAACAAACCAGATATAAATATACGCACACAAATTCTTACATAAAGCTCTTTTAAACAAATAGTAAAAAAATAATCTTAGATAGATACTTAAAAATCCAAACCAATGAGATGAATGCAGAAGTCACCACCATGGCAATACAAAAACAAGTATGTACCCAGTTGCCAGGACAACAACTAGAATGTAAAATACACATCTGCAATAATAATAATGCATCCGTAATTGTTGATGTGGATGATGCAGTTGTGTATAATAATAATAATAATAATAATAATAATAATAATAATAATAATAATAATAATGCACCAAGAAATGTTGATACAAATTAGGCCGTATTGTTATATATAATAATAGTAATAATAATAATAATAATAATAATAATAATAATAATAATATTGCATACAAGATATGCATGTGTTTTCCTCATTCCTGTATGTGTGTGTGTATGTGCGTGCGTGCGTGCGTGCGTGCGTGCGTGCGTGTGTGCGTGCGTGCATGCGTGCGTGCATGCGTGTTAATTGTCTATTGTCTTAAATGTATACATGTAAATATTATATTATCTTCACCCATGATGCAACTATCACTGAATTATATGTTTATTATATGTTAAATGTAAGGGGCCCACCGCTGTATAGGCTCAACCTTTGGTGGACTGCCTGTTGTGTAAAGGTAAAATCTTGAATCTTGAATCTTGAATCTTTTGAGGCACCATTTTAGTAAAGTACCTACCTGGTACTATAAGTGTCCGACTGACACACATTTTTGTATTGTAATGTATTTGTACTTATTCACTGTATTGTTCGTTTTGTTGTACCTGTGCGGCGGCATTAGATTTCTCTTTATGTACAGTTTTTCATGCCGGATATACTTCATCATGGTTATTATTGTATTATATTGTGTACATGAATTTTATTTTTGGCATTATTGTGAGTAACCTCATGATTACAATTTGTTAGTAGGCATGCTGTTATGATTTACGATATTGATATTTGCATTGACACGATAACATTATTTTATATTTGAGTAAGTGTATGATATACATTTTTGGATTGTATGTGTTACGGAATTGATTTGATAGATAATATTTGTAATTGAAATGATAGTGTGAATTCCCCACAATTGTTTAAGGAAGGGAGAGATTAGAGTGCTGTTGATGGAGCACAGCAGTTACGCGACCATGCGTACAATGGTCGTTTAACTTCGGTCGGTGGGCATATGTAGATATCCAGATTCGGATCTGGGGATTTTGAGGAAGTAGCTAGCCTCAAGATTGTCGGTTCCTGTCTTACGCATTATTTGCATATGACCTCTTAACCTGGCGAGCCTGAAGCCCACATCTTCTGTTAGTCTTTTTAGTAGTCATCGTGATTTATGTACAGCGTTTATGAGAAATCATTATGTAATATGTGTGCGTGCGTGCGTGCGTGCGTGCGTGCGTGCGTATGTGTGCATTTGAACATGTACGCACTTGTTTTTATTTATGTAACAAATATCATGTATATAGATAGATGAGCAGGATGACCTAGTCGGAGCATTTGATGTGGTAACCTATTTTACACTGTGTGCTGGAATACAATATACGTTTAAGTTATGAATAAAGGATGGACGAACAGACAAGAAGGAAGGATAGAATAGTAGAAAGAAGAATGAACATTTACTTTAGCAATGGTGCGGGTTATAGTGAAGGCAGCAAGTGTTATTGTTAATAAATGCAGTGTGAATGGAATGAAATGGATGAAAGAATTACTCACCTTTGGACAGCAACACATGTAAACTGTTTTGAATACAATCCGAAACAACAAATGCAAACTTTCGTAATGACAAACGCAAAGTATTTGTTAGTTCGTAACAACGACTGCAAACTATTGTATTTCTAAAGGTCAAATGCACTTCATGATGGTGTTATAGAATTTATCCGAAATCCAAGCATGGTTAGTTAGGCCTGTATGAAATACTGGTTATGTTATTACTGAATGAATTCTGATTAGCGATTGTATATAAAATGCAGCTGAGAATATGACTGTTTCAATACGGGATTGTTTTGAGAACAATCGTAGCTATTTAAGCAGTCAATACTCGACAACGTACAGCAGGAAATAATTATTTTGAGAACTTTATGATTGGACATATCTTGAATAGAGGCAGTGGTTAAATGACCGGTTTTCTAGTATGATAGAACTTTATCAGGTGCTGTTGACTCATGTGCTGTGTGGGCTATGGATATTCCCGTGACCAGATCCGCAGTACATGCTAGGTCAGGGAGCACTGAATGATGAGGTTCTGTGGTGCTGTGACCTTCAGGTTATCAACGCCTAAATAGACAAACCATGTATGAGTGCATCCTAGGGATTTCAGATAGATGTTCGTGGCCGAGCTGCCAAGCTAAACAATAACTTGAAACTATGCTTGGAATCACAACATCATGACGTCAGTGTGGTGCAATATCAACAAGAAGTTGTGATATATCCTTCAGAACGGTTCCAGCGAGAACTAGTTAGAACTAGTCGAACACACGCATCTTCAAGAGAGTTTGTGGGCATTCTATTGGAAAAGCAATGAGGCTTGACCAATCAGAATCCGGACTACCTCTTTTGCTCCTGTTTTGCGACGATAGTAATGAACACCCTTTTGTCCTATATAAGATGCTGTCGACCGTGCTTCGAGATCATTCTGTCATCCGATGATCCTGAAGTCAGTGTACATCTTTGTAAACGTCTGTTTCAGTATTTAAATTAGTTAGTCTCTGCCATTGTTGTGCTTACCGATTGAAAATTAGGAACCAATGTTGTATAGATAAAGTTTAGATGTATTTACTGTCTGAAATACGACTTATTTGCTTCATTCAGTTATATCAGTTAATAAAAATATATTCGTAAATCTATGATTAAGTGTTAAGTTCAATCTCTGATTAGAGAAAGACGCTTCGTCTTTTCCGAACCCAGAGAATCTTCTGCAGCCAGATACAAGCCCGATACGTCTACATAATCAAGCCAGTATCAGTTTAGCATCACATTTAGTTCTGAATCCGAGTTCCCGACTTCTCAATATGTACAATCAGCCCCAAAGTTTCAAGTTTCTATCTGAAATGGTCTAGGAGGAGTTGCGTTACAATCGATAATTACTGACCAATTTGGACCATTTGACGCCCTGGGCCCAGCCCGGTGGGGTGGGGTGGGGTGGGGGTGGGTGGAGGGAGTGGGGTGGAGCGGAGTCAGAATAAAATCCAAGTGTCATGCATATCCTTGCCCATAGGTATAATCATCTCCAAGTGTCCAAGTTGCTATTCTTAAACAGTCTAGAAGAACATGCTTTACAATGGATAAGTGCACAGACAGCTCACATACACACGGGTCGCATCACATAAACCCCACCTTTTCTTCGATAAGCGTAGGGATAATAACGATAACTGTGACACTGACCACGCACACTGTAAATTTATGTATATATGTTCCCCATATACTTGTAATAAGTCTGGGTGTAAATTGAATTGAATTGAATTGAACTGAATTGGAAAGGAAGGAATCCCCTACACCCAATAGCGACGCCAGCTACTAGAGATGGGTAGGTCAATGCATGGGGTGTGGGTCTGAGAGGAGATTTCCTCCTCCCAAAGAAATGGATATCGGTGTTTCCTCACAGGAAAATTGCCAAAATTAGATCCTTTGAAAAGTGATTTGATGACTTCTTGCGGATTAACTACATCATTACGTTGTATCCAATATTGTATTAGAATTTACCCATCAATTTAGTAAACAGATTTGAATTGGAAAGCAATGATGAATAAATTTCTCATCAGGTATGGGTAAAAATATTCGACAGAATATTTCTAATATCATAAGAATGAGTACTAATTTGCCTCCAATCACAACATCAACCGTGGAATCGTTTAACAATTTAATACTGCAATTTACACAAGTTTCTCAATCTCAACATCAGCCGTGGAATCGTTTAACAATTTAATGCTGCAATTTACACAAGTTTCTCAATCTCAACATCAGCCGTGGAATCGTTTAACAATTTAATACTGCAATTTACACAAGTTTCTCAATCTCAACATCAACCGTGGAATCGTTTAACAATTTAATACTGCAATTTACACAAGTTTCTCAATTTCAACACAATCATACATGAAATCTGTTGTAAAACATACAACTATCTGTTGAATATTTTGAACGAAATTCAACTGGAATCAGTTGCTGCCCCCGAGCAGCAACAGCTTCCATTCAAATCTCTTTCAAAATATTCAACAGATTAAGTTTTATATCGTAAAGCATTACTCGTCGCATTTGGGTCTGATGGGTTAAATGGCTAACAAGTAAATAGCAGTAGTATTTTCACGATTTGACGAATCATCTTTGTGCAAATTGTTGGTATGGCAAGTGCCTTACCGGCCACACCGCTCGCAACGCCTCTGACACCGCACGCCGTGGGTTCGAATCCTGTCTGATGATGAGCCCCAAAGGTCGAATCCGGTCGCGCGCAGCAGTAGACGAGTCTCGTACTTATGAATAATAAATAGGTAATGTTAAAGAGAATCAGGTCAATCATGTTGGAAAGCGATTTGCTTAAGCGGTGCTATTATGTTCGATAGCCAGGGGCGGATACAATGCCCAGAATCTCGGAGATATTACACAATATGCTGATAATGAGCGCATCCAGGGAAGCTCATATTGACACGTGATGGACATGAACCCGTGACCCTTATGCACGTCATTTATAGATCTGATAGATTGTTTGATGTGGTTGGCGCTAGGCTACTGGATAATCATGACAATGTGAATCAATCGGGAACAAATACGGTATCGTTTCTTGAGTTATATCCGCGAGATACGCTACCGGGTATATAATTATTACCATAGTTCGCGGTAAATTCAGATATATCAAAGACTGCATCAGCGTGAAGAGTAATACAGTGCAGCTCAGAAATAACTTTGGTGTTTCCAAAGCAAAATAAAAAAGGTACTATTGAATATTTTGAACATAATTGGATTGGAAGACATTGCTGCAACGTCTCCCAATCCAAATTCTGTGCAAAATATTCAACAGAACATTTCTTACTAACACGTTCTGGTTTTGCTTTGGAACAATGTCCAGTTATTTCTGAGCTGCACTGATGTATAATGACCATACCAATTACAAACCGAATCTGATCTGCAGTCCTAACCTTTTAACACCAAGGCCGGACAAAAAAGGCTTCTGTAGTCGTCTTGAGAAATGACCATTTGCAGACCAAGGGATCGAAGACTATTTTTGACAATTTACCACGGGAATGACTGGCTCGATAATCGAGCCAGTCATTCCGGTGATAAATGTTTAAAAATTATCTTCTCTTAATCTGCAAATGGGTGTTTTCTATGAGAAAATTAGAATTTTTTGAACAAATTTATTATAAAATAATGTCTTTATTACCCATAGACCAGATTTGACAAATTCCTTTTGATGTATAGAATATTATGGTGAATATTTTGAAACCAATTTGACTGAGGGCTGTTGCGGACTATGACAGCAACAGGTTCCAGGTAGTCAAAGCGATTGATTCAGGTCGGGTTTGTATCAATAATCAGTGAGTCACATTGATTCACTCACCACAAACACCCTGGCTAGGTATCTCGTACGCTAAGATTAACGGAGTGGACAGTGGAAGAGGTATAGTGGTCACGATATTCCCTACTATATTTTGCAAAGGACAGCTTATTAATTTCTGCCGATATATAGGCCCTTTCAAATCAAACTCTCGGCTCCTGCAGCAAACTATTTTAAAAATATTCGATCTAGTAGAGCTACTGTTTTTAGATCGTACATCAGTCATCGTCTATTTATTTTGGCCACTAACCAGGAGGCTCTAGAGATAAAATATAATCAATTTCGGCGGTATCCGAAGTGCCTGGCTGAATGTCGTTGAACGAATTATCCACTAGTATCCGAATGGCGACTGCGCGTGAACGAACGCTGCGATCACGTTCCGACCTTTTATGCAACGCAGCGTTATATAAATGACCAGAGCCAGCCTATATGTAATATATTGGCTAGAGGATCAGATGATTGGCCAAGTGGTAGAGCAGACGACACAGTAGTGAAACGGACGATAGCTTTGAGTAGAACGAATGTTACACGTCCGTAAGCGTGAGTATTTAGTAGTTAATGTCTTGTCGTCGCCGCCGCCTCAGGACTGTTGTTGTTGTTGTTGGTGGTGGTTGTTGGTTGTTGGTTGTTGTTGACTATCGTTAGTGTCGATCAAAATCATCATTATTTCGGCATATTTATATTTCTTGCTATTCGGTATTCAGCCAACATCTCACAATTCGTTGCTCTTACTATAGTGGTACAGGTTCCGGTTAACGTTAAACAGTAGTAAACACAATGCATTATGGGAAGTTGACTGGACACCAAATTGGTGTTGTCATCTATTGGTGATTAATGATCTGCCATTGTCGTAACCTAATTGTTTAGTTTAATCATACGAGGATTACTAATTTTCAATCTCAGACCAATATATGCCCCATACTGTTTTCGTAGCTGGTAAATACATAGGCCCACACAGAAAGGACGAATTCGATTCCTGAACCAATTTATCCAGAGAAACACGATTCTATTGCAATGAAATATTGCCTGTCTGGCTGGCACTGTCGTTGGTGGACTACCTGTTGCGATTATATAAAAATGAATGCGATAAATAACATCGAATCTGGAATCGTGAAATAACTAACTATGTGGTCGTTGTTGGCATTGGCATCAACAGCCCTCAGTGAAATTAGTTTCAAAATATTCAACATAATGCTCTATGACATTAAGATATTTTGTTATAAGCGATCGAATTAGTTTATATAATGAAGAATGCTAGTTGATCGTTTTTAAAGCATCATCAAGACTCTATTGTTGACTCGGGGTGTGGGAACGCACCTGGACCGGTGAAGGGTGGGGGAGGAGCTGAATTATAGGAGGGGTGGCGGTGTGTGTGTGTGTGTGTGTGTGTGTGTGTGTGTGTGTGTGTGTGTGTGTGTGTGTGCTTGTGTGCAACACCTAGGGGAGCGCTGTGGAGGAGAAGCAAAACCTGGGGGCGGGTGATATCGTTCCTTGCTCCCCACCCCACCCCTGTTCCTACGCCTATGTGACCAAATATGGACATTTATTGCTAACACTGTTGCTGTTTGACATGGAATTTCAGCTTTAATATTTATTGAAGACACGATGTTGCTGTAAATGTCCATTTGCAATGCAGAGCAAGAGAAGACTATTTTTGAGAATTTACCACTGTAATGACTGGCTCAGTTACCGAGCCAGTCATTCCAGTGGTAAAATTTCTAAAATAGTCTTCTCTTGGCCTGCAAATGGACATTCTCCATGACCACTGCACGGGGGGGGGGGGGTATAGCTTCATATTTCATAGCTATGGCCTACATTGCGAATTTGCGAATTTTTTACCACGAACACTTCCGAGCGCCTTGAGTAACTAACTGCACATTCAAGCCACTGTCGGCCAAAAAAGGCATACCATTTGTGATAGATAATTTTTTCACGGAACAATGGTTGCTGGTACACTGCCTGGGCAATGGAAGTTCCATTTATTATATAAAATTGAAAGATAATAATCTGTTTAGTTTATTATCTTTGTTCATATACATCTTGTTGTGGAATTGGTACTTCACGAGTACCCGAGTCCAAATTTTTACGTCACCAAAAACGCCAATCTAAAATGGAGGAGTGGCTTCTACGAGAATACCCTATACTTTTCTCGATCTCGTATCGAAGGAGATCTCGCGAGATACGAATGCAAAAAACGCTAATCTGTTTCGTAAAAAGCTGTGCCTCGCGTCAGAGGTATTTTTAATTTACTCGTTAAAAACACGTGTTTGTTTTGAAACGTTCTGCTTGGCTCTACCCCAATCTAAAAGAAATAGAGGCGTGACCTCTTCGGGAATAAACCCCTAATGTTTTGACCGGCCATCTTATTACGTCATCACAACGACTCAACTGTTACACAGACTCTACTTCTGAGACTAGACAGATCGGGACCCATTCTATCTCTGTAGTGGACAGTAAAAGCAACACTGTGGATCGTGTTGATTTTGGTACCATCTTTACCTCTGTATCACTAGCTTGATACGGACATTAAACTCGACTCGATCCACCCAGTGGTTCGTGTGATATCAACATCCACGCAACGTCAGCAAAGTCTTGACCTCATTTTGTGTGCGACAGATTTGAATTTGACTACGAATTCAGAGGGACTATTTTTCTGTTAACTACTTGTATCATCTCGTTTTACGCGAATTGATATTGTCTGGTATGAAGAGAGTAGCGCTCGTGTCCTTTTAGGTTTCAATTCTCTCTACGGCCATATTCTGGTGGAAATCACAAGGCCAATAGCTACTCAATACATACGAGATACTTTTCTCGATCTCGTATCGAAGGAGATCTCTCGAGATACGAATGGGCGCTACCATGCATTTATCAGAGCATCTTTCGGCGAGTATATCTACTGTCGAGATCACCCGGCATTAAAAGGTCTAGTCGCGTGTTGACTGTTGATAATATATTGTTCCGCGGTTAAACAAACAGACGGTCTATGGCGTGGCGCAATGCTTTACACGCTTTCACAACAAAAAAACTCACGTATTGTTGAATATTTTGTCTATAATTGGATCGGAAGACACGGCAATGTCTTCTAATCTAATTATGCTCAATATATCCAACAGAAAACTCAATACTATCGGCCTAACTAACACGTACCGTTCTGTTCTTATATTTGGAACACTTCGTTGCAATATAATACCTAGATTACGCGATTTACTGACTTTGAGCCAATATGTGTACACATGCGCTATGCTGCGTTACGCTGGCAAATTTAATAGAGTAAGCAGAACCTACCTTCAGCCACCACCTTATTGAGCGTTTAAACATCTACACACTATATACAGAATGCATCTTAACTCTGTAACCTTAGAATTTGTTCACGAAAATTTCAATTTTGTCATTGAAAATTCCATTTGCAGACCAAGAGGCCAGTCATTCCAGTGGTAAATATTAAAAAATAGTCTCGTCTTGGTCTACAAATGGAATTTTCAATGACAAAATTGAAATTATGAAAAAAATTTTAAGTTGTGAAACTGAATTAGAGGCACGAGTCCCTAATTCAAATTCACAACTAAACCTACGAAATTTACTTAAGCTATATGGAATGAAATCATCATATGTTACGATTTATTTCGTTACGAGGTGCACAATTTAAGCCTCATAAAAGTATATAATTTCAACAATCTTATTTTCAAGCATTTTGGTGTGAATATGCACATTTAAAGACGCACCGCACCATCTTCTAGCTCCGTATAAGAGCTGCATGATTACGTGTTGACAAGGCTCTAGTAACACACGTTACTGGGCCAGTACTAGCCCAATGGATGAATCCAGTTTTAGCTATGCCCCGCCCATCTCTAGCTAAGCTCCACCAACGCTTTGCCAGTGTTGGTATCGATCGACCCCTGGACTCTGAATCTCGATTTCCAGAAAACTATACAGGTAAGCTGTTGAATATTTTGAAACTAATTTGACTGGGTGTTGGGCCAGTCAAATTAGTTTAGAAATATTCAACAGCATGCTTCTTAAATAACTCGTAAAGACATACAATTCCTACAACCTGACGGACTATTAATTGCGTTTAAGACGGACTTAAATCTAGTTATTCATGACGTAATTGATTAAAACGTCATCATACACGTCACGTAATTGATAATGACGGCATATGATAGATGGATAAACTGGAATCGGCCATTCCAACCCGTATCTTCCCGTGATTGGTCCAGTACAGGCACCTGGCGCATTAACCTCGCAGACATTTGTAGCAGTCAATATTGATTTACTACATGTCTGTCACCCTTTTACATAACGAATAAAGAAAGCTATGACGCTTCAGAATCTAGTCGAGGAACGAAGTGGCCGTGGGATGTAACACGCATTCCGATTGGTCCAAAATATAGTGATCTCATTTTGGACCAAAGAAGACGCGCTACAACCCATGGCGACTTCCGTTCCTCGACTATATTCTGAGGTGTCATACCTTTCTCTATTTGTTGTTATGTAGAAGGATGACATGTAGTAAACCAATACTGACCGGATACAAGTGCCTGTGATTAACCTGTTTTGCCAGTGGGAATACATTACATTTTCTGAAGCATTTGAATGTGTCTACTTTTCCATTTTTCAGCATATAGGGTCTATAAAGGTTGAGAGATAAAAACAATACCGTCTGCTTTATCCTTGGACAAGTGCAAACTATATTACACTCCAAGATGAGACCCGCGATCGTGACAGTAACTAAAAAAACTCTCACGCAGCCAACGATTGCGCATGTCACCAAGGCGACTCCCTTAGCAACGGGATCGTTGTCATGTCTACCTCAGCAGCATCAGCAACAGGTGGTTGCCATGTCTACCGGCCAGTGTTACACGAATGAGCCCAAGAAACGTTACCAGATCGTAATTGTTGGGGGCGGTACAGGAGGCTGCAGTATCGCCTCTAAGTATTGCAGAAAATTAGGTTCGGGAAATGTGGCCGTTATCGAACCATCTGATGTAAGTTCTATCGCATCATCCTAATGAACCTTTCCATTTTTAGCTATGCCCCACCCATCTCTAGCTAAGCTCCACCCACACCTCGCTTATGTTGGGATCGATCGATCTCCGAACTCTGACTATCAATTTCCAGAAAACTATACAAGTAAGCTATTGAATATTTTGGAACTAATTTGACTGGGTGCTGTTTCTGCCTATGGCAACAACAGCGTCCAGTCAGATTAGTTTCAAAATATTCAGCAGCCTGTTTATAAAATAGTAGAGACAAACAATTCGTACAACGTGTTGGACTATTAAGAGTTAAAGACGGGACAAATAGAATCATTTATGACGTAATGATTATGATGTCACCCTATACGCCACTTAGCTGATTATACCGTCATATGACGTCAGATGATACATTGGATACTCTGGAAAGGTGAATTGTCGTTGTATTTATCATCGTCATCGTCTTTGTCACTGATCATTTAGCATAGTATACCTTTAGTTGCTACCCGACTCCATTTGGTCACAACTCGTATCCTGGGCCACAAAATCACCAGCGAGGAGATAAGGAGTCGGGTACCAGCCTAAGTATATCCGAATTCTTTGACTCTCTTGCGTATGCCAATTCTCACATGGCATTACATCAGAATGGTAGAGAGGCGGGGAACTCGGACAAAGTATACCCTTATATATTCCGCATATAGCACTGATAACGCAACGCAGGCCTATTGGTGCGGTACTGGACCAATGGCCAATGCGGCCCGGTATTGGCCCAGTACCGGCCCAGTAACCTGCGCTATCAAGGATTCAGATCGAAATTTAAGTAGACAGATGGACAACCGGGATTGACCAGATGAGCGCCCATAATTGATTTGATCATTTACAATTTAATTTGTAAGACAGAACTTGCCCATATGGGTCTCATGTCAGTGCCAAAATCTGTTGTCGTTTGTTTGGCTTTATTGGCCGCTTGGACGCTTACACCTATATGTGTTTGGGCCATGCATCTATTCATGCAGTGCTTCCCCGAAGGGTTGCGAAATGAAAGTAAAAACTGAAAAAAGGTAAAAAGTTATGATGTTGCATGGGGTGTATGCGGTGCCTAATGAACTGCCGTTGGCGGGTCTCAGTGTTGGATGCAGTGTAAGAGTGGGTAGGATGAGGATTGCTTTATTTCACTTGTGGGTAGGGTGCGGGACTCGGGGGCTTCCATAGTAGGGGTAAGAGATGAAGTTTGCATCCTCATCAAATCAGGGGGAAAATCAATGGAACCCAACATCCACCCACCCCACCCCACCCCACCCAAATGTGACGCCCCCCCCCACACACATTATTAGGCCAATTCATTAGACATATTGCCTGAAATGGCCTCTCAGAGTCGAATTTTGATAATTTTCGCAGGGGAGAATCCCAGGGCTGCCTGCTTTTCCAGAGTATTAACCCAGGAAACAATCTAAAAGAAGTAGCTATTTAAGACATGATTTGCTCACGTGGGCGGCGGCGAGCTCATTATTGCAAAATATGTGGTCCGTCCCATGTATTTGCTCAAGTCTATAGGTACCTAGATGGGCTTTGTGTGCAAAAATAGCGCGATCCTCATATTGCATATCATTCACCCGACTGTTGTCACGCGCCTCTCCGCGTCACTCTCAGTAAAATTAATGCCATTTAGAAGGTGTCTCGAACAACAATAACGGCATTAGATGGAGCCGATGTGTCCCTCAAGAATATGACATCATAATCAACGGACCGTTCCGGTTTAGCTATGCCCCGGCCATCTTTAGCTAAGCTCCACCCACACCTCGCTCGTGTTGGGATCGATCGATCTCTGAACACCCTGACTATCAATTTCCAAAAAACTACGCAGGTAAGCTGTTGAATATTTTGAAACTAATTTGACTGGGTGCTGTATTCAACAGCATGTTTATTAAATAGCAAAAAATTACAAAGACACAATTCATACAACGTATCGGACTATTTGGGATTTTTATGACGGTTTACATGAAACGCTTTGTGACGTAATAATTGTGACGTCATCATACACGCGCTTGGCAGATTATGACGTCATACGAGGTCAGATGATGGATGGATACTCTGGAAAGGTGAGTTGTAGGATACAAGTTGTTGGATTTTCGATTTAATAAGTCAGTGGCGCTGGAATGAAATTCTGGTTGAATGGTGGGCCCAGGACTGTCTGGAGGGGATGTCCTCCTCCCGCGAATGTGGAAGTCCCGGGAATCCCCCCCCCCCTCCCCCCGCCAAATCTCGAAATCTGGGTACTCTCAGATGGCGTCTCCTGTACCTCTGGAAATGAATATGAACTAAATCACATGCAGATGTCATTTTGTAGCCCAAGAGAAGACCTTTTGAGGATTTACAAATGGAATGACTAGCGCTGTTATCGAGAGACCAAAGTATTCGGGTGGGTTGGGGTGGGGTGGGTGGGTTGGGGGTTGGGGTGATATTAGTATAGGCAGCCCCCTCAATGTCATGATTGATGGGGACGTGGCAACACCCCCCCCCCCCATTTCTGAAGTACACGAAGAACATATACATGAAAAACATACGTACAATGGTGGTTCTAAAGATGAATATACATACACGGATGGTATCTACTTACAATGTTGGTGCTGGCGGTGTTGATGATGATGATGATGATTGCTGTTGGATACTTTGGATATAATTATAATTTTATTGTGAATTTAATACAATATTTTCGGATTTGCCTGTAAGCTGTACATGTATGTTGCAAATGGGATTCTAAGAATTCAGGTTTCTATAAATCGATCCCAACACTCGCAACATATGGGCAGGACATAGCTAGAAGTGGGCGGGACATAGCTAGAAGTGGGCGGGACATAGCTAGAAATGGAACCCTCTGTTGCTGTTAGCAAGAAATTACGTTGTGTTGCATTTATTTTTAAACTATTCTTTGTAATAACTAACATATTAAATTTTTTGTGAGTTTACCTAGACATCGTTAATTGTCTATAAGCATACGTGATTACTGAATTTCTAGCTTCTATCGTTGTCCTGGCGTTGTTCGCCCTTGTACTATATTAGGGGCTATTATCAAGCGCAGACCTTTGAATTTCCGTCCATCTATCGCGCTAGTACATAACCCCACCCCCACCCCCACCCCTCCCCCAGAAAGCTGATTGGTTGGTTTGTTGTCAAAATCCAGTGACATCACGGTTCTGACTACAAACCAACCAATCAGCTTTCTGACAATGCTGCCACAGATGAAGGTTTCATACCTTGTGTATATTATATATATATATATATATATATATATATATATATATAGTAGGGGAAATATGACGGAGGGACAAAAATTCAAAGGCCTGTGTATCAAGCCTCTAACCAGATTTACAAGCACGAATACAGTATATCCACACACAGTGATACAGTTGTCGTTTATTTATATAGTTAGCTAACCTGACCAGATATGACGTTGATGGGGTGGGGGGGGGGGCGGTGCGGTTGGGGTGTGTGTGTGTTGGGGGGGGGGATGGGTGGTAGTGATGATGATGTACTCTGAAAATATCCCGCAGCTGCAATATATGTATATGCGCGTATGTATGTATTCGTGTGACGTGCCGGTATCTCCTTAACCCTTGAAATTCCAACTGGTGGTCCAGTTCCAAGACAGCTACACATGGAAAGCTGTTGATTATTTTAAAAGTAATTTGACTGGCACCTGTTGCGGCTATAGGCATCAACAGCTCCCAGTCGAATTATTTTCAAAACATTCAGCATAGTAATCCCTATATACTATTTTATAAGGAGTTTGCCGTTTCTGGTTTGCGCGAGTAAAACTGGTTAACATATGGTGAAAACGTGACTCTACTGACATTTAGAGTCTAGGTTAGGTGAATTGATCAGGTGTTTATGCAAACTCCACGGTAACGTTGCCAAACTCTGCTCACATTCTATGAGTATGTAGACATACATTGTTGATGAAGATGATGCTGATGGTGCTGGCGGTAGTCGGTGTGTGTGGTGGGTGTGTGTGGTGTTGGCGGCGTTGTTGGTGGGCGGGTAGGTGGGTGGGGCAGGCGGGTTGGCGGCGAGCGGGTTTGCGGCGGGGTGGTGGGTGTGTGTGTGGTGGTGGAGGGGTGTGTGCGCGTGCTTGTTGATGGGTAGGTGGGACAGGCAGGTGGGTGGATGGGGCAGGCGGGTGGGTGTGTGGTAATGGTATGCGTGTGTGTGTGCGTGGTTGGTGATGGTGTGTGGTAGTGGGGTTTGTGTGTTGGTGGGTGTGTGGTGGTGGTGGGTGTGTGGCGGTGGAGGAGTGAGTGTGCGCGCGTGCGTGTTGGTGGGTAGGTGGGGAAGGCGGGTGGGTAGGGCAGGTAGGTTGGTGTGTGGTAGTGGTGGATATATGCTCTATTCAATATAATAATATCGACAAGTTAAAGTTTCAGTGAAACAATACATAAAGCAGCTCGTGTGCTTACAACAAGTTACACAGTTCAGCCACATTTCATCGTCACAAACTAGAAAACATAAATTCTTTATGTTGTAAGGAATATTCAGTTGAATATTTTAAAAACTTATTTTACTGAGAGATGCTGGTACCTGTCCATCTGAACCTGTATCTGTCTGTTCATCTAAATTTCGTGTTTTCGTTTGATAACTACTTTTGCTTGGAGTAGCATGACGAAACATCATGGGAAGATGGGCTGTGGCAGTAGGGAAAGACAGGTTATTTTGTGGGCCATCGTTCAATAAGTAAACCTTCTACTTAAATGTGTTCATGGATAGGTTAGTCATCTCATTGGCTAGGGAGTAGCCTCTTATTTGTGGGGTCAGTCTCCCCACCCCCACCAATATGACTTAGTAACCATCAACCCATTTGTCTGTCATGGTACCCATCGATATAGCTGCCCTAGGGGTGAGGGTGTCGTGTGATTTTGTCTAATTTCAGAATATTCAACAACTTTCTTGCATAGTTGTCTTGAAATTAAGAGATTGGGGTTAGAGCTGCCTATGTCAGCAACAGCGCCCG